>JAJOZX010002065.1:347500-372500 GCA_023014485.1 Bathynomus jamesi
AATAAAGTAAAAACTGAAGTTTAAATTCAAAATGTAAATAATTACACTTTCATGTAGAAAATGGGATTCTAAAATTACAAGCCAATAAAATTGCTTAAAAATAAGATACAAAAAGTGTTTTAAATTGATAATAATAGCAGCTATTAAACTTAAGTACCACCTCTGAAGAACAAATATATATATATATATATATATATATATATATATATATATATATATATGATACACACAGACAGTGCATGGAACAAGGAACTCTTCTGGGATAATTAAATCCACTATAGTCCGAATAAGTAATGGTAAATGACAAATACCATAGTTTTCCTTTTTCATGATGCTAGCCCGACGTGGGCAACGGGTCACTCGCAATGAGGTCCCATAAATATAGCTTCCCTCAGGGGACCATTCTGAGTTCATTCCCATATATATATATACGAGGGTAATTCAATAAGTATCCGCACTTTTTATTTTCACATCTGATACATTATAAACACATCACTTCTCGACATAGTCTCCGTTTCTCAATACACTTAGAACCGGCGATCTACAAGCTTCCTAATGCCATCACAAAAGAATGTTTTTGGCTGTGTGCGTAGCCAGTCATGCACCGCCTCCAGGTCATCATCGCCTTGGAATCGCTGACCTCTCAAAGCGTCTTTTAGTGGTCCAAACGGGTAAAAATCCGAAGGTGCCAGGTCTGGACTGTAGACTGGACGGTCGAGAACTTTAAATTTAAGTTCTTGAAGGCATTTTCTAGTCTGTGCAGCGGTATGAGGGCGCGCATTGTCGTGTAACAGACTAACACCATTGCATGCTCTGTCGTTTGCTTTCTGGTTCATAGTGATGGATCTAGGTTTCATGTTCAGTGATAATGCGCTCCAAAAAGTTTTCACCTTCGTTATGATACCGCGCCAAAAGACAAGAACAGACGTCCATACAATTACGCTTGTGCTCTTCTGTCAACTGTTTGGGCACCCATCTTGCACAAACCTTGTGAAAGCCAAGAATGTCATGAACTATCGAATAAGCTGACCCTTGACTGATGCCTAATGAAGATGCAATTTCCTTTATCGTTAATCTTCTGTCATCGAAAATCATGGCTCTGGTTTCTTCCTGCTTGTCACCACTGGTTGATGTTGACGGTCGTCCTGAGCGCTGAGCATCTGTCACACATGTCCGACCTTCCTCGAACATTTGAATCCACTCGTACACACTTCGCCGTGGTAACACATTATTCCCATACTGAGCACATAAACGCGTGTGAATTTCAGCTCCTTTCACACCTTCTGCCCACAAAAAACGAACCACGGATCTCACTACGCGTACGATATGTGACAGTTACGAGTAGCCAAATAAGCCTATACTGTTGCTAGCCTAAATAAGCCTATAGATCTCATTTTGGCTGGATACTTATTAAAGTACCCTCGCGTGTATATATATATAGCTGTTCATCCTTCCACCAGCTGTTCATCCTTCCACATAATAAAGAAAGTGGTTGGTAGATAAATGGGTACCCTGGGTGGCCTAGTGGTTAAGACGCTGGGCTGCTGGTGGGGCGTGGTTCGGATTCCACGTTAAACTATATGTCTAAGGTGGAGTGAAAAGCTTGACCTTCGTCAGAATGAACCATTTGGGCGGAAGTTAACCAAAGGTTAACCCAAAGGTATATATATATATATATATATATATATTATAATATATATATATAATATATATATATATGGAGAGAGAGAGAGAGAGAGAGTAACTTTTAATCGAATATGTATATATATATATATATATATATATATATATATACACACATTCAACTGCAAAGAACACGCAGTATAAATAACGTAAAGAACGACGCTTGTATAGGAGATATTCCGCGCAAGACGAGAGAGAGAGAACGAAACAAATGAAAAAATGAGGTAACCACCCGGGAATCGAACCCGGGATCTTCCGATTGCCGGTCAGATGCGATACCATTACACCATGGGCCTCACTCTTCCAAATGCCGTAATTCTTCTACATACTCGCAGAAACCAATGCCCCAAGGGGGCACCTCCCGCATGCCGTAACATTATATACATTCAACTGCAAAGAACACGCAGTATAAATAACGTAAAGAACGACGCTTGTATAGGAGATATTCCGCGCAAGACGAGAGAAAGAGAACGAAACAAATGAGGTAACCACCCGGGAATCGAACCCGGGATCTTCCAATTGCCGGTCAGACGCGATACCATTACACCATGGGCCTCACTCTTCCAAATGCCGTAATTCTTCTACATACTCGCAGAAACCAATGCCCCAAGGGCATGTGTATATATATCAGAGCTGGGCACTTGCGGCATATTTTGCGGTACTGCGGTACTGCGGTACTACCGCACTACCAAACCGGTACCAAACCGGTACGCGGAAATTTGAATGCGGTAGCGGTACTGCGGTATTTTCAGCGATCCTTTGCGGTACTGCGTTATGCGGTACCGGTTTGCGGTTTGCGGTGGTACAGCAGTACCGCAGTACCGCAAAATATGCCGCAAGTGCCCAGCTCTGATATATATATATATATATATATATAATGAATACATTAATGGATACAAAAATAGGTGGTTAAAAAGAAAAAATTTAATATCATAATAAGTTGCGTATACACACAAAAAAAAACCCTTCTTATTTAAGATATATCAACTACTTTTTTTTTTACGGAAACACTGTTGAGGAACTTTTTTCCTAATTGTTTTTGTACTTCCGAAAATACTCGTGGAAAACTACTTTCTAAACAAAATATTTAAATGACGTTATAACTCTTTTTGGAGCAACACTGTACGGGACATTTAATTGTTCTTGTACCATTTCACTTATTTTTGTTGCATTTTACCCTTTCCCGATGTGCTTTCTAATCAAGCTGGGTTTGCTAAGTTTCCCGAAATCTTAGTTTATATCGGTGGTTCCCAACCTTTTTAAGGCGACGGACCACTACAGCTGAACTGATTCGAATAACTCATGGCCCACTTCCCATGTTCCTAAGCTGGTATCATGTGTACATCAGGCTTATTAAGCAAATGTTTGTTATTAACATTTATTAACATAATGCTAAAAGGCAAGCAAGTGGGCCACCGGTTGGGACCCAGTGGTTTATATTATAATTTTGTATCTCTAACTTTGAAGGTTAACTGCACTGTACTCAGATGTGGGCAATATACTCGCAAAAATGTATCACTGGCACACGATTTAAGATACTTTTGAAATCAGAAGAAATATATATGATACACGATACTTATGTTATAATGTTTCAGACCAACAAAGACTCTAGGATCCACTCATGGCTGGTCTGCCTAACTGTGTTTGTAATTGTGTATTGTGCATGTCCTCCTTGGTGGCGGAGAGGACCTACAATTTTACATGGGTTCCGAACCACAAAGCTTTAATTTTACTACCTTAAACTATACCGAATCTACCAACATATGCGTCTAATCGATTTTTAAACATGTTTATAGACGTGCTACTAATTACTTCTACCGGCAAACTATTCCAGCTATTTACTATTCTATGCGTAAAAAAGTTTATGGCAACTGCTGTCTCGAACCTTCTATTTGTCAACTTACACCCGATATTTCTAGTCCTATTATATTGAGATATTTCGAAAAAGCTATCTCTATCTACGTTATCGAACCCATTCATAATTTTAGAAACCTGGATTAGATCACCCCTTAGCCTCCTAGTCTCGAATGTAGTCAATTATAACTCCTTAAGCCTATCCTCGTACGACTTCGACCTAAGCGACGGAATCATCTTAGTTGCTCGTCTTTGAACTCTTTCGATTTTGTATATATCTTTTCACATATACGGATTCCAAAATTGGACCGCGTATTCCAAATGGGGTCTAACTAATGATTTATAAAGAGGAACAATAATATTGCGCGATTTGTACTCAAAATTCCGAGCTATAAAACCTAGCACTTTGTTCGCTTTATTGACCGCTGCTGTACTTTGTTTCGCTACTTTTAAATCACCAGTGACTATAACTCCTAAATCTTTTTCCTGCTCTACGCTTGCTAACTCCTTCCCTGACATACTGTACGCAACATTACCGTTAAGCGAACTTATATGTAAAATTTTGCACTTATCGACGTTAAATCTCATTTGCCAGTGACTGATCAATCAACGATTTTATTCAGATCTTCCTGGATTTTACCTCTATCTTCGTCATTAATCACCCTACCACCCAACTTCGTGTCATCCACAAACTTTGAAACTGTACTGACTAGGCCGACATCTAAATCGTTAATATATATAAGAAAAAGCAAGGGGCCCAATACAGAACCCTGAGGAACGCCGCTCGCTACATTAGCCCAACACGACTCCGCTCCATCAACGACCACCCTCTGTTTCCTACCTCGCAACCACTCTTCTATCCAATTTATTACTACAACCCTGATTCCATGAGCCTTAGTTTTTTCAATGAGTCTTTTGTGCGGTACGGTGTCAAACGCTTTTTGAAAATCTAAATACACTAGATCAACCGCCCGATGACCATCGTAAACTTAACCACGCTTTGAAAAAATTCTAAAAGATTAGTTAAGCAAGATTTGTTTCACCTAAAACCGTGCTGCGTATTTCTAACCAAGTTATGCAATTCTAAATGTTCGACTATACGATCCCTAATTATTGATTCCAGTAGCTTACCTACAACAGATGTTAAACTGATTGGCCTATAATTTCCCGTCGCACCTTTATCGCCTTTCTTAAAGATAGGTGTTGCGTTTGCTAACTTGAAATGATCTGGTACGCACCCCTCAGAAATAGACGCATTAAAAATCTTTGTTAGCGGCACAACAATGCTTTCTTTTAATTCTTTTAGTTGTATAGGATATATGGAATCCGGCCCCGGTGATTTACGCATTTTCATTTTATCAATATAACGCATTACCTCCCTTTCACTAACTACAATATTATCCAAAGTATTACCATTATCAAAAGGTATTATGTCTATGACCGTAGGGATATTCGTTTCATCTTCTATAGTGAAAAGTGACGTAAAAAATTCGTTTAGCAAGGTAGCCATTTGTTTTTTTCAGAAACTAGCTCTCCGTTAAAATTTTTCAACGGCCCCAACACACTTTTTACTGGATTTCTATTGTTGACGTATTGAAAGAATCGCTTGGGGTTTTCTTTGCCGTCACGAGCTATGGAGATTTCAAATTCGCGCTTGGGCTTTTTTATCAACGATACATTACTTGATACGTAATATTTTTTATTATATTTATTTTATAATTTTTATAAAATGTAATTAATTAATAGGATAATTAAATAGGGTTATATTTCTATATTTATTTCGCTCCCTAATGCCTTGAAACATTGTTCATTAATGTCTTTGATACAAAATTAATTAAAAATGTAAAAATATAAATAATTAAAAATTTAAAAATATAAATTTCTCATAGTTTTTATCAGATAATCATCTTTGTTTCGGGTAAGATGATACCATCCAACCCCGAAAACTAAAGAAACGCTTCGCTTTATTACTTGATGGCAGGAGACTATTGTATTTGAAGTACAGTTCTGTCAATGACGGGTAATATTTTTATATTGTCTTTTAAATTCTTTCAAATATTTTAAATCAAATGATGAATTTTTAATAACGATGTATCTTATATCAATGATAATATATCATATTTTAATACACGATACTGGTAAATTGTGCGTGGACCATATACGTCACGAGATACTTCCAAATTTGCGTATTTGATACAGGACAGAAGATAAAGTTGTATTGAAGATACGGTATCAACGATGCAGTATCACTGCTCAGTACCCAATGCCCAGTACCCAGTAGTGGGTAATCCTATGAACATTATAAACGTAGAAGTAGATTTGTAAATCTGTATACCCTTAACGGATATGAACCACTTTCCTTACTATGTACATTACTTAATGTACGAAGTGTTGTTGACTTCCCGCAACCTTTTACACAAAGAAATATTATCTTCTATTGTCTAAACTCAGTTAAAAAAGAAGTTTTGAAGACTATCTTCTTTCTAAAGAAGTTATATATCATTAAAAGAAGTTATTTTATCATCTGATAAGAAGAAGCTTTGATGCCCAAAAGAAGGAAAAACCTCCCCTAGAATGCGCCTTCAAATAGAAGTTATAAGTTCTAAATTTAGAAGGTTTTATTTGGGGTCCATTCAGCGTCATTCCCATTCTCATCCACTGTCCGCAAATCAGAATGCTTAAGATAATAATTCCAAATTTCAGGAAAAGAGTTTCCTAACTTGGGAGATGGTGACGCAATTCCTGTCTCGAGCGGTATTTTCTCTGAAAAATGGAAGTTAACATCTTAACGACGAAGGTTTTTGTAGGGTTAAGTTATGAATGCGTGTATTGGAAACGGTACAAATTTGACCCAGTCGTCCAAAAGAGGTTAAATGGAAAGGGAAATGGATCGATTTGAAAATTGCCTCTTTTGGGATTCTCACCTATTTCTCATTACATTTTTAATGATTAAAGACAAAATGAGTGTTAAGTAATTACATTTTAAGGAATTACATTTTAAATAATGACACTGAATAAATACATTTTGTTTCAGTACATTCCTTTACGACGATTTCATCAACATATTTTGATGAACTAAATGTTAATGAAATCGCTGTAAAAGAATGTCCTGTAACAAATTTTTTTTGGTGTAATGCGAGATAAGAACTTCCTATGGAATGATCGTGTAAATTATATCTAAAAAAAAAAGATTTCAAGGAGCGTTGTTGCTATAATGTTTACATTTAGAAATGTAATCCCTAAACAGGTTTCATTAACTTTCTTGTTCTTCCTTAAACACCGTACTACACTCTTGTATGGAAAAATTCTACTAACAATGCTTTAAGTTTAAACGGTATCTTTCTCATCCAAAATCGAGCAATAAGGTTATTATCTGATGCTGATTTCCATGATCATTCAAGTGCATTGTTTAAAGAGTTAAAACTACTAACGCTTGAAGCTGTAATCAAACTGGCGCATTTTATTTTCATAATTTACAAATGTAAGAACAAAATCATTAACTTACACTGAATACATGTAAATATTTTGTACCTCATCAAGAAATCGACTCGTATCAAACCCGAAATAGATCAAAGCATGTTATTCCTCAATTTAGATTATCTTCATCTCAAAAACTACCCATTTTCATTGGATTGAAACTATGGAATGATTTAAATGCTGATATAAAAAATATTTCGAAAGGAAAATTCATTAAAAAACAAGTTGAATCTTGATTAATAATGGAATACTAATAAAATTCTAAGATTAAATATACATTACTTTATACGTAATCCAGGTAATCCTGGATTAAATCCATTTACTGCTGGATTTATCCATGGTTAAATGTACAGTGCTTACAAGAAGTCTCACGCTTCTGTCTCGTCCCAAGCTAGTCGTTAGGTATAAAATGGGCGGTCCTTAAGGCAGCGGAGGTGTGTTCGGATTGGTGACAATAACTGCTCTAACGCAATCAATGACGTCCATTATTACGTCACTTCTGCTACATTTTAGTGTTTAAAATACAAATGATTAAGAAGCAGAATCGAGCAAGTTTCGGGATGTTGGGATGGTTATGGAGCAATCCTAGTCATCATAATATTAGCTGGGCATTACATTATACCGTCTCAATATATACTGTAGACTATAGAGAACGACTAATTCGGCAAATATCCCAAATCATGGCATGATACCTAAGTTATTTTGACGCAGGTCTAAATTATTTGCTCAAATGCAATTATTGATATTAAGTAATTGTTGGGAATTGTTGTCAATATTGTTGTTTGTGATATACAGGGGTTAGACAAACTAATATGAACACCCGCCGATTTCACCGGTTATCTTTACGGACTGCTCAGACACAAAGTAAACGGTCAAATGACTGGCAAACCTATTTAAATGCGTAACAGAGAGTGTATACGTCATGTTATAACCCTCACGTTGTTTTTACAGATCTGAGTGAATTATGAATTAGCAGTTATGAAAGACCTGTCAGACTTCCAAAGAGGGCAAATTGTCGGAGCACGGATGGCTGGTGCATCGGTGACGAAAACCGCTCAGATGTTCAATGTATCCAGAGGAACTGTCTCTATGGTCATGTCTGCATACCAAAACCATGGAAAGACAAGCACCGACAAATGCAATAGTGGACGCAAGAAGAAGCTGTGTGATCGAGACCGCCGGGTGCTAAAGCGCATTGTGACAAAGAACCATAAGACCACAGCTCCAAAAGTGACTGCAAAGCTTAACCAGCATCTTGCAAGCCCGGTATCGACCAGAACTGTACGTCGCGAGCTCCATGGAGCTGGATACCATGGGAGGGCTGCAATTGCCAAACCCTTCCTTTCGCACATCAACATTGAGCGGCGCAGAAAATGGTGTAATGACCATAAGAATTGGTCAATGGACCGGTGGAAGAATGTAGTCTACTCCGACGAATCCTCCTTTACGCTATTTCCATGGTCCGGTCGAGTTTACGTCTGGAGACAGCCTAAAGATGCTTATGACCCCGACTGCCTGACCCCAACCGTTAAGCATGGAGGCGGATCTGTGATGGTTTGGGCAGCAATATCGTGGAATACTCTTGGCCCAGCTGTAGTACTGCATGATAGGGTTAACACCCAGGTCTATCTGTCAATATTGGCTGACCAGGTCCATCCCATGGTCCAAACGCTGTTTCCCAATGGCGGCGCCGTCTTCCAGGATGATAATGCAATCCACACCGCTGGGGTCGTTAAAAACTGGTTTGAAGAGCATGTTAGTGAAGTAGAACGCTTGGATTGGCCTCCACAATCCCCGGATCTTAACATTATCGAGCATCTGTGGTGTCAGTTGGAGCAGCAGGTCAGAAGCCGATTCCCACCGCCGGCGTCTTTGGAGGAACTGGAGCAGGGTTTGCTCGAAGAATGGCTCAGGATTCCTCTAGCCACTGTCCAAAAGCTGTATGAATCAATTCCCCGACGCATTGCAGCTGTTATTGCCGCTAAAGGAGGACCAACTCCATATTAAGAATAAAAACCGCCATTTATCAAGGTGTTCATATTATTTTGTCCAACCCCTGTATATCCTACTTGAAGAATCTAATGACCAAATTCCTCAGTGAACCTCTCACGCGCTCGCATTTCGAGGAAGTCACGGTCGTCTCACTAATAGATAGTTTATCCATTGTTTTAAGTGGTAACCTATTAAACGAATTATGTTAAACCTATTCCATCTTATGAAAGTCATTAGTCTAAAGCAGTGGTATTCAAACTTTTTCCTTGGCGTACCCCTTTAGTTTGTTTTTTTATTATGGCGTACCTCCTCCCCTCAGTTTCCAAAATAAAAATGTTATTATACAATTTACACAGATATGAAGCTATCAAACGATCTTTATTTACGACCACCTAATTATTAGATGAATATATATATATATATATATATATATATATATATATATATATATATATATATATATATCATAGCATTTTAATTATACAATTTACATTTTACACAACTCAAGCAATTTACACAAATTTTAACTCAGGCAAATATTAGAATCTAATACAGTTAATTAGAAATCGTCTGAGCTTTTAAAATATATATTTTAAATACTTACAAGTAATTAATGCGATGGGTGGGACTGTTTGTCACTAGCAAGTTGTTCTATTCGCGGACGAACATTTGTGAGTGCCATTATGAGGCAAGCTTCTGGATGTAGGCGGTTTCTTTCTTTCGACTTGATAGCTGTCAGTGCCGAAAATCCCTTTTCACATAAATAGGTGGACGGGAATGGAAGTAGTTTGTTGATAGCAAATTCACTTAATTCTTTGTATTCAATATGGGCCAATTTCCAAAACTCGGAGACAGAAAAGTCATTGAATTTATGTTTAAGTGAGCTGTCAGCTGCCAATTCAATCAATTGTTCTTTTAAACGAGCGGGAAGCTCCGCATTAGACACAGCAAGGTTCGAAAACGGATTCGTTATCCATTCACTTTGTGGGGAATCTCTATTAATACATGGAAAGTAATGCAAAAATGATTCACGAAGGCTCACTAAATGCTGCTTTATAATATTCATAACTGAGTCACTGAAAGAAACTCGTTTTCGTGACAGAATTCGCTGAATATTTGGAAAGGTGTGGTATTATTGTCTTCTATGCACTTTATCCAGTATAAAACTTTCCCAAAAAATCCCTTGACTTTTTCTTGTGCCTGCAATATATTTTTGTCATACCCCTGAAGTTGAAGATTAAGTTCGTTTAATTTGGTGAATATATCTGCCAAATAACTCAGTTTACAAAGCCACTCCTCATTTTCTATAAATTTTAATAAGTCTGAATTTCGGCTGTTAAGTAAACTTCTCACTTCATTCCTAAGTTCAAAAAGTCGTGTTAATACCTTTCCTCGTGAGAGCCAGCGCACTTCAGTGTGCAAAGCAACTGAGTATGATTTTTGCCCATCTCCTCACAAAGAATTTTAAAGGGTGTGAATTCACTGCTCGAGACTTGATATAATTTACTATTTTTACAGCATCGTACGATTGTACCAATATCGGGTAATTTAATAATAATTTAAATAAAATATTAAAATATAAAAATATAAAATAATTAATATTAAATAATTTAATAATAACTTGTACCAATGTTGAGTTAAATTTATAATTAAATATTAATATTATAAATAAATGATTATAATATATATTTTAAAAAAATTTAATGATAGATGATAATTATAATTGTATAAATTCATTTTATAATTGATTAACCAACTTGCTTGTTTTTGCAGCAGAGCTTACGTACCCTCAGGAAACCCCTCGCGTACCCCTCGCGTACCCCGGTTTGACTACCACTGGTCTAAAGCAAGACTGGTGGGCCGTGAATCAGAGAAATTTGCATTTGATTTGTTCATCGTAATTATTACGTAATATAGTATACTGTATATAGTAGTATATAAGAGTTTATTGGTAGCATATCATATGACAATTCCCATAAACATGTGATGACCTCGATGTTGCCAGTTTTTATTTTTTTCCTGAAACTATTACCTTCTCATAGTTTGTTTCAACAATGCATATATTATCATCTCCACGAGCGTAGACATTGCAAGAAAAGATTCTAACTAAGGATAAGTAAAGTTCTTTCATGGTCACAATATATACTTTTATAGATGTCAAACATAAAAATATAATAAAATTCTATATTAACATAAATATATATTCGATACACATTTACGTCATGGCTTTAACATCAGTATTTCGTATAGCTTCCTCCAGCATCAATAATTTCTTGCAATCGTTGCGGCATAGAAGAGGCCAGATTGTAGGGAATGTTTGGTGTTCGGCGTAAGCTCTCCCAACTATTCCTCGTGTGAGCTAAAAGTGCTTCAAATGTTCTTTCATTGCGTTGCTCCCATTCGTTAATCATTATTGCCCAAAGGTTTTCAATCGGATTCAAATCAGGAGAACGTGGTGGCAGAATTAGATTAATAATCTCTGGGTGATCTTCGTACCACGCTCTCACAACGTTACTCCTATGAATGGGACTGTTATCTTCCATTAAGTAAAATGGTTCCGGTGCTGGAACCAGATACGCACGAACACTGGGTAGCAGCACCTCTTCCAGTATCTGGCAATATTGCTGTCCAGTAAAGCGTCCATCTACTTGAGTCAATTCTCCGACACCATAGCCAGACATCCAGCCCCACACACCGAGATTGATGTGACCACTACGTTTGCTCGGGAAAACATTTCCTTCTTCATAGCGTTTTCCGCGCTGCCTCCAACAATGCAGGGAACCATGACTATCTGTTAAAATGTTTTTTCGTCACAGTACACAACTTTTCTCCAGAATTCTTCCTCCTGCGGCAAGTATTGCAAGGCAAATCCCATCCGCGCCTCTTTATGCTCAATCGTCAATGCAGGTTTTATAGCTGGACGGCGAGAAAAATACCCTGCCTCGTGAAGTCTGTTGTTCACTGTATTTGCGCTACAACGAAGGTTCAGGTGTCTGTAAATATGCGTCGCTGGAACAAACGGATGCTCTCTGGCATGATTAACAATCGCAGCATCTTCCTCTTGAGATGTTGAACGCGGAGGACCAGACCTCGGCAAAGTAGCGATTGAGTTTTCTGCTTCATACCGATGAATCCACCGTTCCACAGTGCTTCGATGAACGTCTAGTCGTCTTGATATTTCTCTTATTGGCACACCATATTCATGCAATGTCACCATTGCTCCCCGCATTGCCTGGGTCGTCTCGTGGTGCACAGACGGCCTTTCCATCTTTGTGTAAATGGCTTATGTGAAGCGTGCTGGGACGATAAAGGAAATGAGGATACCATGCACCCCTTCTGAAATTGATTTCGGTTGTGAAGGGTACCAACCCTTCGAATGGTAATAATAATCAGCCAATTTCCTATTTTGTTGAACATATGCATAAAAAATTCGTCTTAAAAGCCAAGGATCCAAAGATTGTCAGCAATAGTTTATATCCAACTGAATATAGTCAGCCATCAACAGTATAATCATATTTTATTTCCATAACTACTCATGACTACTCTGTCATAGTAAATAACCTTATTATGACTTAGGTAGTAGTGGTAATTCTGAGTGGCGGCCTCTAGCCACATACGTTAAACCTATCAGTGCGTCTAAGACCAGACTCTTCTGTTTCTGTCAATTCATTGTTAGTTTAAGGTATTTTGCTCTTTGTCTTTCTAGGTCTAGGGCATTAAAATAAATATTTGAGTTTGTGTTTAGCATTTCCTCCTCCCTTCGTAATTCCCCACCCAACCTCGTTTCCTTCGACATAGCAACGCTTACCTCCATCCTCATTCCACTTCCTTCATTAAACCTATTATCGCTTTTACTGTCCCTTCCTTCCATCCTTCAATGCCAGCGTTCTTAAACCTAGCACATAAATTATATAATATGGAATCTAACACCTTAGATCTCTACGCATTCATGTTACTTGAAGACGCCTGTGTCTTAGGGGAATCTAAGTGTTGAGAGTGGGCTTGAGGGGTAGTCTATAGATTATTACAGATGACCTTGAACGCTCCAACTATTTAAAAATGATTATTTATTACGCACATCATATGGCATAATACACACATGAATTTAAGTATCTCTTACACCGTTAGAGCAATTATGTGCACCAATCCGAACACACCTCCGCTGCCATAAGGACCGCCCATTTTATACCTAACAGACTAGCTTGGGACGAGACAGAGGCGCGAGACTTCTTGTAAGCACTGTACATTACTTGTTTATTACTTGTTCATTTCTCGTATCTAACTTTTAATTCTTTGTATTGTATTGGTATCATATTTTCAATAATGACTTTGTCTGTATTTATTTCATAGTTACAATAATAATAATAATAATAATAATAATAATAATAATAATAATAATAATAATAATTTAAGATTAATGTATACTGTATTTCCACTATTAGTTCATTTGTGTATTAAGGGATAACTTGTTGAAAATAGTCTCATATAATGTAAGGTCAGTGAGGAATTCAACTGTAGATGTTCATAAAATCGGCGACAGTGCAGATTTGATACTCCTGCAGGAGCACTGGCTACCTAAGCAAGAGCTAAAATTCCTCTCTACCATCCATGATGACTTTATGTACCATGCGTCATCAGCAGTAGACTTGTCAGATGAATTAATGTACGGTAGACCTTTTGGTGGTGCTGCTTTCTCAATAAGGAAAAATTTGTCAAAACATAAAATTTTTAACAAGCGATAATGTAAGATTGTTAGGCATTGAATTACAAGTGAACAATGATTGCATATTAATTGTAAACTGCTATTTACCATACAACAACGGCAGTAATCTAGATGAATACATTGATTTGGTGTACAAAATTAAGTCATTATCAGATAACCCCAAATATTCTCACTGTATAATAATGGGGGACTTTAACGCGCATGTGAACTCGGAATTCTTTGTAGAATTGGGTAACATGTGCGAGTCGGTCAATTTAAGTATAGGTGATGTAGATGTATTAGGGGTAGCCAGTGGTAATTTTACATACGTTAGCAATATGAGTGGTACCACCAGGTGGATTGATCATTGTCTCACTAGTAATAATCTAAAGGATCGAATTGTTAGAGTTCATATTCTGCATGATTTCCTTCTTTCTGATCATAGACCATTAGAAATATTAATTAACTTTACCAATTTATGCGCAACACAACTTAACAAGAACTCAATAGGTAAGAATAATCCTTGCTCAAATGATTCTCACTGTAAACTCATAGATAGGTATTATAGTAAGATAATATCCCTGTTAAGAGAAGCAGGAAGCCCCCTGATTAAATCTTACAACTATCATACTAAGATTATTCTTGGATGGAATGATTTTATTGCCCCCCTGAAGAGGGAATCGAAAGACGCCTATGATTTGTGGTGCTTTGATGGTAGACCCAGATTAGGACCAGTATACATGAATATGTGTAGAGGTAGGGGTCAGTATAAGGCGGCCATAGGGCGATGTAAACAGGAAGAAGAGTCTATTCGAGCATCAAAAGCCTGTGAAGCTCACATAAATAACGATAATAACAAATTTTGGAAATTTGTTAAGAATCAAACGGGTGTCAAAAATGTCCTCCCTCCGACAATCGATGGGGTGTCGGGGGAGGATGAAATTGCAAAGCTGTGGAAAAACCACTATTCTAACGTTCTTAACAGTGTGAGTATGGATACTCTTAAGGTAGATTGCAGCGAAACGATTGTGGGAGGGACAAGGGAAAATACTTTCATATCATTTTCTGAAGTAAAGAGGTTAATTAAAGAGTTAAAGATTGGTTCTGCGTCAGGGGTAGATGACTTATCGAATGAGCACTTAAAATATGCAAATGACGTAGTATGTCTGTATATATCATTGCTCCTATCAGCCATGCTTGCTCATAGCTATATCCCTGCAGAGTTCATGAGGGTATATATCTTGCCCCTGGTCAAAAATAAGTACGGAGACATTCTGTCCAGCAATAATTACAGGCCTATTGCTGTCGCTTCCTGCTTCTCGAAACTACTAGAAAAATTCTTGTTTCTCCGATTAAATGATTTCCTATGGACATCTAATCAGTTTGGCTTTAAAAGGTCCCACTCAACTGACCTGTGTATCTATGTACTTAAAGAAACAATATCTAAATACATTGACAGTAATTTAACTATTTATAGCTGATTCCTAGATATAAGTAAGGGATATGATAGGGTGAACCACAATATTTTATTTGCAAAACTAGAAGACAGGAAGGTTTCCATGTACAGTGCTTACAATAAGTCTCGCGCCTCTGTCTCGTCCCAAGCTAGTCTGTTAGGTATAAAATGGGCGGTCCTTATGGCAGCGGAGGTGTGTTCGGATTGGTGCACATATTTGCTCTAACCCCATCAATGACGTCCACATTATCATTGTGTCGATCACTCTATCTATTTATACGTGTACAGTATATAGAGACATACTGTATATAGATATATATAGAGTATGCAGGAGATAACGCTCTCTCTCTCTCTCTCTCTCTCTCTCTCTCTCTCTCTCCTCTCTCTCTCTTCCCTCAGAGGTTGTTTCCAGTCAAAGTGTAAATGTGTTTAAAAATAGGCTAGACAAAGTACTGAATACTCTCATAGTTTAAGATTAAAACATAACATAACTTTGCAGGAGTTCGCTTGCACGGTGTCTCTGTGAGCATGCTAAATATAGTTATTTCTATATTCTCCACTTTCCTGTAAAATTTCCTTGGTTACTTTTCCAGGGTCAAGGCATTTTCTTCAACCTTTTTCCGTACCTGCCTCTGGCAGGGAGGGAGCGGAGGGTGGGGAGAGAGCCTCATACTTTTCTATCCAGTTTTCTACTACTGCTAGGATAGTTGAAAGAAAAATAAACTAGTTTAATAACAGGAACCTCCCAGAGTGGACCGGAAGGTCTTTGAGGCTTCCTCTTGTCCTTGTAACTCCTTGTAACTCCATCCTCTCTCTCTCTCCATCCTCTCTCTCTCTCTCCATCCTCTCTCTCTCTCTCTCTCTCTCTCTCCATCCTCTCTCTCTCTCTCTATCCTCTCTCTCTCTCAGAAAGCTTTTGATAAGGTATCTCACCGCCGGCTAATGGCGAAAGTGCGCGCGCTGGGTATCGGTGGGGAAGTAGGTAGGTGGATTGAAAACTGGCTGAAGAATAGGCGGCAGAGGGTTGTAATTAAAGGGGTTAGTTCGGGTTGGGCCTCGGTCACTAGTGGGGTTCCTCAGGGTTCCGTTTTGGGGTCACTGTTGTTTATCATTTACATAAATGATATCGACGGTGGCATCGTCAGTCGGATCGCCAAATTCGCTGATGACACCAAGCTTGGGGCCAATGTTGGGACGCCCGAAGCGATCGAGGAACTGCGTGCGGACCTAGGTAGGATAGGAGAGTGGTCCGAAAAATGGCAAATACCGTTTAACTTGGGTAAATGCAAAGTATGTTGGGGAGTAATATCGAGGCGACTGATTTGGAAAAGGACTTGGGTGTGTTAATTAGCAGCGACCTTAAATTTACCAAACAGTGCGTAGAGGTTGAAAAGAAAGCCCAGAAGCTGTTAGGACAGTGTTAGGTTATATCAGGAGGCAATTTCAGTTTCGGAACAAGGAGATTGTGCTCTCTCTGTACAATTCCCTGGTTCGGCCGCACCTGGAATATGCTGTGCAGTTTTGGTCGCCCACCCTCAGGAAAGATATTGAGAGGCTGGAGCGAGTAACATGAAGTAACATGAATGCGTAGAGTTCTAAGGTGTTAGATTCCATATTATATAATTTATGTGCTAGGTTTAAGAACGCTGGCATTGAAGGATGGAAGGAAGGGACAGTAAAAGCGATAATAGGTTTAATGAAGGAAGTGGAATGAGGATGGAGGTAAGCGTTGCTATGTCGAAGGAAACGAGGTTGGGTGGGAAATTACGAAGGGAGGAGAAAAGGGAGCCAGAGATTATTAATCTAATTCTGCCACCACGTTCTCCTGATATGAATCCGATTGAAAACCTTTGGGCAATAATGATTAACGAATGGGAGCAACGCAATGAAAGAACATTTGAAGCACGAGGAATAGTTGGGAGAGCTTACGTCGAACACCAAACATTCCCTACAATCTGGCATCTTCTATGCCGCAACGATTGCAAGAAATTATTGATGCCGGAGGAAGCTATACGAAATACTGATGTTAAAGCCATGACGTAAATGTGTATCGAATATATATTTATGTTAATATAGAATTTTATTATATTTTTATGTTTGACATCTATAAAAATATATATTGTGTCCATGAAAGAACTTTACTTATCCTTAGTTAGAATCTTTTCTTGCAATGTCTACGCTCGTGGAGATGATAATATATGCATTGTTGAAACAAACTATGAGAAGGTAATAGTTTCAGGAAAAAAATAAAAACTGGCAACATCGAGGCCATCACATGTTTATGGGAATTGTCATATGATATGCTACCAATAAACTCTTATATAATAGTACATACAGTATACTATATTACGTAATAATTACGATGAACAAATCAAATGCAAATTTCTCCGATTCACGGCCCACCAGTCTTGCTTTAGACTAATGACTTTCATAAGATGGAATAGGTTACCACTTAAAACAATGGATAAAATATCTATTAGTGAGACGACCGTGACTTCCTCGAAATGTGAGCGCGTGAGAGGTTCACTGAGGAATTTGATCATTAGATTCTTCACGTAGGATATGTATCACAAACAACAATATTGACAACAATTCCCAACAATTACTTAATATCAATCATTGCATTTGAGCAAATAATTTAGACCTGCGTCAAAATAACTTAGGTATCATGCCATGATTTGGGATATTTTCCGAATTAGTCGTTCTCTATAGTCTACAGTATATACTGAGACGGTATAATGTAATGCCCAGCTAATATTATGATGACTAGGATTGCTCCATAACCATCCCAACATCCCGAAACTTGGTCATTCTGCTTCTTAATCATCTGTATTTTAAACACTAAAATGTAGCAGAAGTGACGTAATAATGGACGTCATTGATGGGGTTAGAGCAATTATGTGCACCAATCCGAACACACCTCCGCTGCCATAAGGACCGCCCATTTTATACCTAACAGACTAGCTTGGGACGAGACAGAGGCGCGAGACTTATTGTAAGCACTGTACATATTAAATTTATTGAAATTTTGGTATTCCCACCAATCTTTCACTGTTAGGTGAGGCAATGTACTATCCGAGTGTTTTGGCTCCTCTTGCGGGGTGAGACAAGGTTCCTTGCTCTCCCCTATGCTGTTTAATGTGTATATCGACGGATTAATTGTTTCACTTAATGAGGCAACAGTGGGATGTTGTATAGATAACACACGGATAAATAACTTAGTTTATACCGATGATATGATGTTAATAAGTCTCTCTGTTAAAGGTCTGGATCGGCTACTAAAAGTCTGCGAAGTGTATTCGCAGAAACATGATATTCTTTTTAATGTTACAAAAACTAAGGTTATGCAATTTCATCCTAAAAGCTGTAATCAGCCAGCTGATATAAGATTTAAAATGAATGGTGAAGTAATTGAGGAAGTACAAGAGTTTAAGTATTTGGGTCAAACTATTACCAGCTCCTTGAGTGATGACTCGGATATAAGAAAACAATATCGAAGCCTGTGTGCTAAAGCGAATATGACCATAAGGAACTTTCGATTCTGTACAAGTGAAGCTAAAGACACTCTCTTTCGTACTTTCTGCAGTAATATATACGGACAGCAACTCTGGGTGAATTATAAAAAAGGTTCTGGCAGAACCCTAAATTTGCTGTACAACAGGTCTCTTAGACTCTTACATAAATTACCCCCGAGATGCTCAGCTTCGTAAATGTTTTCTACCCGCAACGTCCCAAGCTTCCCGGAGGTAACAAGACGTGCTCAATACAGTCTAATGCAAAGAATTAAAAAATCAACCAACCCGATCATCCAAGCTATCCATGAGTCCTGCAATTTATCCTCTAAGCTATGGACTTCTTGGTACGAAAACGTCTGTCTGTAGCTCCACTTAACTTCGACATTACAGTATTATTTCTAATCACTTCTATATATTTCTATCCTTAGTATATGAACTGTCATTGTATTAATAATATTTGTCATATGGACTATAGTCTGCCAATAAACCTTTTCATTTTCATTTTCATAATCACAATTTGAACGTGTTTTATATATTATGTATTAACGGTCAAATATATAAAATAAACAATATTAATAATTTGTATTATTGTAACATAACGGAAATTGTAATATTAAAATATTTATTTCATAAACAAATTTATAAATGTAACTCATTAAAAAATAAGTAACTTCACAATGACTTCAATGACGTCACAATGATTTAAATTCATTGTCAAATTTTCAAATATTAGTTCATATTATGTACTTGAAATTAATTAATAATTCTCATTCATGATTTATTTACTATTAATCATAGCTATCTATGAAGCTATGTTTTATTTTTAATTAAGAGCCCAGTAAAGCCGAAAGCTTAAGGGCCAAATTAAATAAAATAAATAGTCCAACAAAAACAACAACAAAAATTTGTAAAATTGTATTTATTTTATAAATAAAGAGTTATTCATTCATTCATTGAATTTTAGATCAAAATAATTCAAATATTCGACATCCTGATAGAAGAAGGATAACTCCGGAACAAATATAATAAAATGTAGTTAGTTATGTAAAATTATCATTTATTTATTTTTTTGGTATTTCGTATATATTCCTTAAATGTAAATATTATTCTTCCGAGTGAAATATACAGGGTGATTCAAAAGTCAGGTTACATAGGGCTTTTCTGTTTCTTTGCAGGTAAATGAGTTATGAGATGTTATCGAAGGAGTAGCGCATTGATGTGATATTCCTAGCTGGCTGCACAAGTGCATTGCCGTTAACGGTGGCCATATCGAACATGTGATGTGACTATTCCCCTGTATCATTACATAATACAGTATTTCCCTATGTAACATGACTTTTGAATCACCCTGTATTGTAGTTTCAGCGTTAACATTAATGCTTAAAATTATCCATTCTGTTAATAAACATAAACACTGTTATAATACTTATGAATAAAATGGTTTATTATTTACTCATCGTTTTAGTGGAAATAACAGTTATTTAATATAATTTTAACAACTCTCAGGTCAAAATTAGAAGGTTAACAATCATGGTTATATTTTGAACTCATTTCATTAACCAATACAAACAGTTAACTAGGTCTGAGATAATTTAAAATAGTATGAAATGTAAATTGCTAAGTTATTAAGGGAATATATTATTATTATTATTATTATTGTTATTATTAAAGAAAATCACGTGACTTTCTGGTTCTATCTGTCAGCTGCCAAATATCTCCCCTCTATAAGGTAGCATTCTCCATTCTCACTTCCTTCACCAAATGCAGGAGAGGATAATTGGTAATAAGGAGGAGGTTGTAGACACCAATCAAAAAGGGAAGTACTCCTGGGAGGGAGGGATGGGACGTTAGTCAAGAAACAGGGAATACTGGAACTCCCGTTTCTTCTATCACTGTCCCCTTTAGCTGATCTTTTAACGTGTCTTGTCTATCGTATGAGCAGTCCAGCATGCTCTCAGACACACACTTCTCCCTCTATTTTTCACCACACATACATGCATTTTACACACCACACAATCTTTTCGATATATATATATATTATATAATATATATATATATATATATATATATATATTATATATATATATATATATATATATATATATACATATATATATATATATATATATATATATATATATATATATATATATACACCTTTCAACCTTTCAAATGTTCCGTGCGATGATACCTCATTTCACGAAGGTCAAGCTTGTCGCCCCTCCCCTCGAGTTGGCCTGGTGAAGTAGTGAGTTGGTTTCTTGTACTCCACCTCACATAGCCAGGTATCGGGGATTGTTCTGAGCCAGGCGTCTAATCTTCTTTTGAAGATGTCTAAGGAAAAACTATGTCTGTTTAATTTGGGAACACGACACAGTCTTCCTTTTCTACTTTCCACCGTTGTTTGGGGAGTTACAGGGTTCAGAATAAGATTAGGGACTAGTTTCTCCATTATTTTCCCAAGTGTAAATAATGGTGTATCTCTCTCTTCTCCTTTCCAGTGAATATAGGTTTAATTCGACTAACCTTTCCCAGTAATTTAGTTCTTTGCACCCATTGATCTTGGCTGTGAAGTTTCTCTGAATCCCTTCTATCTGTCTAATGTCTTTTTTTTTATATGGACATGTTAGGACCGAGCAGTATTCCAATTTGGATATGATCAGTGTTTTCAGTAGAGGAATCATTATATTCCTATCCCTTCGTTTAAAGGTTCTCAGTATCTGCCCAGTTATTCTCTTTGCTCTGTTTACTGCTATCTTATTTTGTGTTTCAAATTTCGCATCATCAGTCATTACAACCACTAAATCTTTTGCTTTAGAATTTCTCTGAATTTGACGTCCCCATATAAAAAGGAAGAAATTAATAAACTAGAAAAAATGCAGAGACATTTCACAGCCAAGAATGATGGCTGCAAAGAACTCAACTACTGGGAAAGACTACGTAAACTAAATCTGTACTCCCTGGAAAGAAGAAGAGAGCGGTACACCATAATCTACATATGGAAAATGATCGAAAAACTGGTACCAAGCCTCAAACTAAACCCAATTACCATCCAAACAATCCTGGAAAATAGGAAAGGCAGAATGTGTAGTGTTCCCAAATTAAAGGACCGACAAGGGACCTCCTCAACACTGAAGGAAAATAGCTTGGTTGTCAGGGGCCAAGACTTTTTAACCAGCTTCAAAAGGAACTCAGGAACGTTACAGGGGTCAAAGTTGAAGTCTTCAAGAGAAGACTAGATGCTTGGCTCAGGACGGTACCAGATGAGCCGGGTGTACCTGGCTATGTGCGGTAGAGAGCGCAAGAGAGCAACTCGCTCCTCCACCAAGCCAGGCCTAGATGCGGGGCCACCAACTTGACCTTCGTGTGAAGAGAGACCAACACACGGAACTCAAGCGAGGTTAACGAGGTGTGTATATACACACAGTGCTTAATTTGTGATGGAACGCTCCGGAACGCCGTTCCGGTACTTTTATTTTAAAACCTAATTAAAAAAAAGGTTTTTATTTTAATAAAAAGGTCAGTAACGTAATTTCATAATTTAAAATCCAATGAAATACAGACAGTAGAAAGCGAAAACTAGTCGATCAAGCAGAAAGAAGTTTGGAGTGTGTGTGGAAATTAATGTGATTATTCTATCAACTTCCTATATATAGCAATAGCATGTAAGTAAAGCAATTTTATTTTGTTTCAAATACATATAATATTTTGTTTCACTTAGATGAAATAACATTTCACTTAGATGTTGCAATCACAGTCTAACTTTTTCTTTAAAATAATGCTGTATTCGAAGAACTTTCATTTGCATGTTGCACAGTTTTCGCAGAAAAAGCGCTTAAAATGCGTTGGTTTCCGGGGTGCCGCCCCGGACCCCGCTGGGGGAGCTTACAGCGCTCCCCCAGACCCCCTAACTGTAAGGGCTTCACCTGCATTCCACTTCTTTTCATTTACAAATTAAGCACTGTATATATATATATATATATATATATATAATATATATATATATATATATATATATATATATATATATATTATATACACACCTTACCTTATAACCTTACAATGGTTCCGCGCGATGATTTCTCATTTCGCGAAGGTCAAGCTTGTCGCCCCTCCTCTCGAGTTGGTCTGGTGAAGTAGTGAGTTGGATTCTCACGCTCTCCACCTCACATAGCCAGGTACGCCCGGCTCATCGGGCATTGTTCTGAGCCAGGCGTCTAGTCTTCTTTTGAAGATTTCCACTGCAACTCCCTTCGTGTTTCTTAGGTCTTTGGGCAACTGATTAAACAGTTGCGGTCCTCTCACTACAAAACTATTTTCTTTCAGGGTTAAGGATGTTCCCTGTCTCGCCTTCAATTTGGGAATACGACACAGTCTACCGCTTCTACTTTCCACCGTTGTTTGGGGAGTTATGGGATTCAGAGTAAGATTAGGGACTAGTTTCTCCATTATTTTCCAAGTGTAAATAATGGTGTGTGTGTCTCTTCTCCTTTCCAGTGAATATAGGTCTAGTTCTCGGAACATTTCCCAGTAATTTAGTTCTTTGCACCCATTGATCTTGGCTGTGAAGCTTCTTTGGATCCCCTCCAGCTGTCTAATGTCTTCTTTTTTATATGGAGATGTTAGGACCGAGCAGTATTTCAATTTGGGTATTATCAGGGTTTTCAGTAGAGGAATCATTACATTCCTATCCCTTCGTTTAAAGGTTCTCAATATCTGACCCGTTATTCTCTTTGCTCTGTTTACTGCTATCTTATTTTGTGTTTCAAATTTTGCATCATCTGTCATTACAACCCCTAAATCTTTTGCTCTGGAATTTCTCTGAATTTCCTGTCCATTTGGGGTATAATATTCCATGGATTTTATTTATATATATATATATATATATATATATATATAGTGGTGGACCGGATGTCAGTTTTTCAACATCGGATGCGGATTTTTAATTTCAATATCCGCGGATGCGGATATTTAGTTAATCTATCAATATAATATAGAGTTATGAATATATGACAATTTTTCGAATTTTGTTATATTACTATTATGGCAGGCAATGCATAAGAATTAAAATTAATATTAATGTTTTCACTATGATAAAAATAACTTTCTCAAGAGTTTCAGGCACAGAAAATTGAATGAAACAAGTTTCATTCAATTTTCTGCTTTACCAGGTATTTATATTTTGAGGTTTATATATTTGTTTGTTCATTAATAAATTATAATTAATACTTTACATGAAATGTGCATGACTGGGCATTATAAGCTACTTTATAAGCTAATTTAATTGTAAATTGCATAATTTATTACAGATAATATCCGCATAACATCCGCAGTAGAGTTTGTCCTCTCAGTAAGTCACTCGAAACCAGCTAACTCGACTAAAATTCTTGACTTCCAGTACGCAGACTTTTGTAAATTTCGAAACGAGTTGTCACATGTCAATTGGGAAAACGTAATGGGATCTCCAACGCAAAACTAATGTGGGAATCGTTTGAAACAGTATTTAGGACTATAAATGAGGAACGTGTACCGTACAAGATTAAGCGTGCGAAAGTAAATAACAAGCCCTTGTGATTTACTTCTAGAGTAGGAGATATTATAAAGAGTAGAGATAGGGCTTATAGGCTACATAAGTGCGATAAAGACAATTTGTGGTTACGAAACAACTACATATCTCTAAGGCGTGAAGCGAAAAGTGTAGTGAAAAAGTCCCAGTGCAAATTTGAAATCTCCATAGCTTGTGACGGCAAAGAAAACCCCAAGCGATTCTTTCAATACGTCAACAAAAGGAATCCAGCAAAAAGTGTGTTGGGGCCGTTGACAAATTTTAACGGAGAGCTAGTTTCTGAAAACAAGCAAATGGCTACCTTGCTAAACGAATTTTTTACCTGTTTTTACTGTAGAAGATGTAACGAATATCCCTACGGTCATAGACATAATACCTTTTGATAATGGTAATACTTTGGATATTTGGATAATATTGTGGTTAGTGAAAGGGAGGTAATACGTTATATTGATAAAATGAAAATGCGTAAGTCACCGGAGCCGGATTTCATATATCCCATACAACTAAAAGAATTAAAAGAAAGCATTGTTGTGCCGCTAACAAAGATTTTTAATGCGTCTATTTATGAGGGGTGCGTACCAGATAATTTCAAGTTAGCAAATGTAACACCTATCTTTAAGAAAGGCGATAAAGGTGCGACGAGAAATTATAGGCCAATCAGTTTAACGTCTGTTGTAGGTAAGCTACTGGAATCAATAATTAGGGATCGTATAGTCGAACATTTAGAATTGCATAACTTGGTTAGAAATACGCAG
>JAJOZX010002065.1:377500-422500 GCA_023014485.1 Bathynomus jamesi
ATATATATATAGTATGTTCCTTGTTAGCATAAAATGAGGGCTTAAGAAAATTACTGGAACAGCCGATTTGCGTGCAAGGCCTGTGTTTGGACTATAAACAAAACGTGTCGTGACTCGAAAGCGTTTGTATAGGTTGTTAGATGCCTCGTACACTCGGTGCCTGTGATATATCGCTATTTACTTCTTGGTCGCGTGACTCGACGATCAGACTGGGGCCAAAGTGAAAGGCAAATAGCTCAACAGTTTGCAGTTGGAAAGGGACACTTAATTCATAATATGAGCGTCATCTCTCGTCCGATATATAAACAAGAAACTAACCTTCGATTAGGAGGGTCATAGTAAGTACATCACGAAGGGTCATAGTAAGTATCCTCACGAAGAGAAGAACTTCCAAAATGTAAAAAATGCCATAGGTCTATACATCATCGCCTTGTCCCATTTCGTCTTACAGTGGTGGGTGTATAGGATTTTCGGTTGTACAAGGATTACCGCTAACCCACGTGATGCCCAGTCCTCGAACAAAGCTTGAAGACATCACAAATAAAGTCACTTACCGCAATGAATAGTTTAATATGATTTGCGTAAAACGGCTGCGCGTGGGTTAGCGGTAATCCTTGTACAACCGAAAATCCTATACACCTACCACTGTAAGACGAAATGGGACAAGGCGATGATGTATAGACCTATGGCATTTTTTACATTTTGGAAGTTCCTCTCTTCTCGGATAGAATTTCTTCAGTTCTGTTAGAATTCACGTTGAATGGACGCATACGTTATAATAAATGACGTATGAAAGTCTCGAAAGACTGAGCTTTTATTCAGGGAGTGACGTATAAGCTTAATTCGGCTGAATGCACAATGCACATTCGTTCTTGAGGACCATCTCATTTCACTGGTGAGAGAGAGGAGAGAGAGAGAGAGAGAGAGAGAGAGAGAGAGAGAGAGTGTTTTGTTGTTAAATACCCATATGCCGCGAGAGGACTCAGCCACATGCTGTACCTCAATACCCACTACTCATTGTAAGAGACAAGGGATTGCGGTTTTTTCTTTTGACATCGAGAATTCGTGAAATGAATTCACGTCACTTGAACGAAGATCTACTCTCACATCTGCAACAACTTTTACAAGAAAATTTTAACTGAATTCCGTGACACTCGATAGTACCTGACTATTTTTACTATTTTGTTATATATTTTCTATATATACGTAGTGAGTGTCAAAATCTATTTTGATTTTTTTTGTAATAATTAGAAAATAATATAAAATGCGATAAAACTTTATTAATTCATAATTTTATAACAAAATTAAATAAATATTTCCTTTAAAGGACAAAGATGGAGGGTAAATTTCGGATATCACTCTTTTGTAGCTAAAACAGCAACCACCCATCGTGACCACTGATTCAATCAATTTACTCAGTTCTAGAGAGATGTTGTTCCACCTTTATTGTATCATTTTCCATAGATCAATAAGGTTGTTAGGATTGAATATTCTCTTTTCAGATTCAAACAATGTCTAAAAATTCTCAAATGAATTCAAATCAGGTGACTGTGGAGGAGGACATTCCATAATATTCACCGCATTCTGTTCTTCTTTATGCAAAGTTTAAACTTTGATATCTTGTACAAAAAGAAGTTTTGACCCAGTATGTGTCGATCACTCGGTATGGCATGGTGAATTAAGATAAAATGGTATTGTTCGTTCTTTATAGTGCCGTTGATTTTTATAATGTTTCGACTCTCATATTCCCACTGAAACAATCGCACGCAATTATGGAAACTCCAGCTTGCTTTACAGAAGGGTTTATACACTTCAGGGTCAATTTCCCATCGCGTCTGTTCCTGATGTACTGCCTTATGCGTGTATCAAATAAATCCAGTTTGGACTTTCCGTAAAAGGACTGTACCAGTCTTCATCGATAAAATCCTTATATTTTTAGTTCACCGTAATCACTTTTTGATCTCTTTATACTTTAGAGGAATGTTTTTTTTATTCAGTGAATCGAACAATATAAGAGTTTACTGCTGGGAACTGGTAATGAGTCCTTTTGGTAATGAGTCCTTTTCCAGAGTTTCCATGTATAAAAAGGTTGCGAGAAATCTTTTTTTCTGCGCAATACTTGCAGAAAATTAAAGTGGATTCATGATTTTTGCTGTTTACTGTCTATATGTCGGATGACGTAACTCAATGACTAGAGCAGAGCTTTCCAAACTTTTAACGTTGGCGACAAACTATTTAAGCATAACAATTTTCACGACACATTAATTAATTTTTGTGATCAAATATCAAATATGAGATAATTTTTCAGTAGGTGGTTTATCTCGTAGCCGATTTTGTTGATAGAAAAATCAAAATGATCAAAATACAAAAAAACACTAATGTGTCGCGACACACCAGTTTGGAAAGCTCTGGACTAGAGTATATAGGAAATATATTAAAATTCCCTATCAATTTGGGAGCTAAAATTTCTGGATGCGTTAAACTGCGTTTCAAAAGTGAAAAAGTTACTTGTATTTCGTTACGTAAAGAATCAAAATTTCTGTAGTTACCTTTAGAATAACTGTACAGTAAAATTCTTGGTCCCAACATCAAAATTATTTGACAACCAGCCCAAATTCAACCATGCTATGGTTGCGCCAGCGTCCGTAACTCAGCGGGCAACACCATTTCCCGATAAGCGCAGTGAAGACACTGAGGTCGGGAGTCCGAATCCGGATGATGCTGGTAATAGTAATACAAAGGTTAGCACAATGGACCACATTAGTTGGCCTGAGCGCTGTGCCAGTTTCTGGCCGTCTTCATTGGGTTATGCTTCGATAGCATCAACGATTTGAGATTGTTACCAGAAAGATAAGCATGATTAGTAAATTAAATCAACCAGTTTTGTATTGTCCATCAAAATAACAAATTATATACTATTTGATCTTGATGCAAACAGTTGTTTTCCTCTAAGCGTAACTGCATTCTGAGATTAAACTTAATATTTTCATTAACATAAAAATTAAACTAAATAATTAAAATCTCGTAATTAGATTCCATTTAAAGTAAAAATATTTAGTATAAATTGATAAAAAAAAGGTTAATTATAAAAATGCAAAAATTCTACATTAAAATAATTATTTTTGAGAGTAATTTTAAATGATAATGGCACTTATTACCGATGAATGGCACTTATTACCGATGAATGGCACTCATTACCGACGAATGAAACAGGAATTTAAGATAATTCTTACGTCCTTTTTTTACCTTCATTGAAATAGATGATGCCAGTGGTAATAATTTTGATATCAACTGAACCAAATATTGATTTTATGCCAACTGCCCTGCTCCCGCTCCAATCCCCATCCACAAGAAAACCCCAAAGAGCCTTTGGTAAGAAGATTAAAAATGAATTGTAATTACACTAATTTAAAAAAAAAAATAAAAGGTATCCAATGCACTTTCTCTCTCCTCTTATGCTGTGTAACCTCAGGGAGGGATAAACTTTTAATATTAGTGGCTAAGTGCAAACGTCTAAAGCATCGCGTCGCGGTCGCTGCAATGTACGGAGCTCCAATTCTGTCAATGTAAACTCACACGCGACTCGAGTCGTCACGACCCAAGTCGTCAGTCGCAAGACGATCCCGTGTGCGGCCGGCCTAAGATGGAAATAATGGAGCTTTGTCTGGTTTTAGGGATTAGCCAAACTTTCTTCTGCTCATTAGTTATTTTTTGTGGCTTTTTGACCACTTCCAAATGAAAAAATTTCATATGTACCGACGATCAGCTGTTCATTATTCATAGCTATAAATTATATATGTCTGAATACAGTATAAATATAGTCGGGTTTAAAATATTCAGATTTTATCTTGATTTTTTGTACTGGTTTTTAAAATACTTGAAGTGATTTCGAAATGGGTTTCATATTCATACTTTTAATGATTTGTAATTCTGAGACTTTTGAAAGTGTTTCGAATAAATTCTGAATAAAGTGTTACTCAGCGTTATAAAAGTGGTACGCAGTAATAATACAGTGGTAATACAATAAGGAAATAAGTGGTATATGAGAAATCTGATTTGCATTTCTTATCTGCTGTTATCATGAAATCTATTTTTTTTTAATGAAAGTAGCTACAACAGAGGTCAATTACGCATAAATTTGCGAGAAGAAAAGCGCCATCTATCGAGGAAATGAAAAACGACACTAAAAATGAGACGCAGAATAAGTAAACCCGATTTTTTCCGTTCGCTGTTCCATTTTCGATGTTTTTGCAACGCATTTACTCCTTAAGAATTCCTCACCGATCTTATTCCTCTGAGCGTCCTGCGCCCTATAACAAACTGAATAAGTGAAGCGAGACGTCGTTCTTTGCATGGCCAGCCTTTCTATAAGCAGGTCAGCGGCAACCTACTGCCGGAGGACAGCCGCGACCGGCGACCGGCCCGAGTCACCGCAGCAGAATCCGGGCCTTATGCGGCCAGCCTCCTCTAATGATAGTGTTGTTCATTGCCTTTTGACTCGTGCCTACTTTAATCAAACGGCCACAATATCGTCAAGGATGGCTGACCGTCAAAGCCGGAACAATTTCAACTTCAACGACGTGTTTGTAATTGCCTCCATTTTCTTACTCAAAAAGACAGAAGGACCTTTTTTCATTTCATGTAAATATGTAAGTTTATTAAGTTAAAACCTTAAGTTCAAAATGCTCAAGATATATTTCATCAATGTTTGAAATATCTGTTGATTTTTTCACCATTAATATTTGAAAATATTTTGTCTTCAAGACGAAAATGTAAGAAAACAAACAAAAAACTAAAATTTACATTAATTACAATGAATATTTTTATCTTATTCATTCAGTTGCACGAGCGATTTAATATCAATTGAAATATGATTCATATTTAATCCTTACAAGAAAGTTTTAAAATTATACAACAAAATCTGGACTGTTCAACTTTATCTTTGAGAAAGACTTTGCTTAGGGAAAGAGATTCCTACTTATTCCTAGTTAGGGAAAGAGATTCCTACTTATTCCTAGTTAGGGAAAGAGATTCCTACTTATTCCTAGTTAGGGAAAGAGATTCCTACTTATTTCTAGTTAGGGAAAGGAATTCTTACTTATTCCTAGTTAGGGAAAGAGATTCCTACTTATTCCTAGTTAGGGAAAGAGATTCCTACTTATTCCTAGTTAGGGAAAGAGATTCTTACTTATTCCTACTTAAGGAAAGAGATTCCTACTTATTCCTAGTTAGGGAAAGAGATTCTTACTTATTCCTACTTAAGGAAAGAGATTCCTACTTATTTCTAGTTAGGGAAAGAGATTCTTACTTATTTCTAGTTAGGGAAAGAGATTCTTACTTATTCCTGTTAGGGAAAGAGATTCCTACTTATTCCTACTTAGGGAAAGAGATTCCTACTTATTCCTAGTTAGGGAAAGAGATTCCTACTTATTCCTACTTAAGGAAAGAGATTCTTACTTATTCCTACTTAAGGAAAGAGATTCCTACTTATTCCTAGTTAGGGAAGGAGATTCCTACTTATTCCTAGTTAGGGAAAGAGATTCTTATTTATTCCTACTTATTCCTACTTAGGGAAAGAGATTCCTACTTATTGCTGAACTAATAAAGCGTTTCCCTGATTTATTGGTGACAGACAAAAAATTCCATCTTTGATTTTCTAATGATTCATATTTAATTAATATATTTTGAAGAGAGCCCATTTTTCATATAAAGTAATTATTAATTACTTTAAGCTTATACTCTCTCTCTCTCTCTCTCTCTCTCTCTCTCTCTCTCTCTCTCTCTCTCTCTCTCTCTCTCTCACACATACACGTGCGTTTAGATATATAATCTTTCTTGAGCATTTAGGAAGCACCTCAGCGTAACGACTCGTAAGAGCCGCTCGGAGGGAAGCAGGAGAGAAGAGGCGATAAAAGTAAAAAGGCATAAATTTGAATGAACGAATGTGGGTCGCTTTGAGTCGAAAAAAAAAAAATCCAGCCTCCGTAAATATTATTTTTATTCGTTTGAATCGTTATTCATCAGTGAATTCATAATTTTGTTCGGAGGCGGAAACAAATGTTTGAAATTGGTGAGAATTTGAGGTTGAAAAGTAACTCATTTATTCATTTTGGTCGACATTAGTAGCGGAAAACATGATGACGAGAAAGGAAACTGACCTCCATATATATATATATATATATATATATATATATATATATATATATATATATATATATATTTAACTGCAAACACGCAGTATAATTAACGTAAAGAACGACGCTTGTATAGGAGATATTCCGCGCAAGACGAGAGAGAGAGAACGAAACAAATGAAAAAATGAGGTCTTGCGCGGAATATCTCCTATACAAGCGTCGTTCGTTACGTTAATTATACTGCGTGTTTGCAGTTAAATGTATATAATGTTACGGCATGCGGGAGGTGCCCCCTTGGGGCATTGGTTTCTGCGAGTATGTAGAAGAATTACGGCATTTGGAAGAGTGAGGCCCATGGTGTAATGGTTATCGCATCTGACCGGCAATCGGAAGATCCCGGGTTCGATTCCCGGGTGGTTACCTCATTTTTTCATTTGTTTCGTTCTCTCTCTCTCGTCTTGCGCGGAATATCTCCTATACAAGCGTCGTTCTTTACGTTAATATATATATATATAAATATATATATAAATATATATAAAATTTGTGTGTGTGTGTGTGTGCGTGCGTGTGGTTGTCTACTTTTTATGAGTAGGAAGAAACATTTTTTTACGTTTAGATATAAATATTTATCGTTTAATTATCGGATTATCTTTGAAATTTATAAATTGACTTCATTTAAAGAAAAAAACTTAATTAAAGAAAGCAAACTTTTCAAAATATGAAAATTAATTAATTGACTTAACCTAAAATCTTAAGAAAATATATAAAAATAACTCAGCATAAATTTATCATTAGTTGAGGAACAAATCACATTTAATACAATATACAAATTCAATTTCATTTTAAAATAAAGAAATTAATTTTTGTTTATTTCTAAACTACTTTGTTTAAGTAAGAGAATTCTTTTGTTAAATGAAATTCATTCTGGACCGTGAAACAAACATTTCCAAAAAATGCCAAAAGTACGCGCTGGAAATGAATCATTTTGAAAATGAGAACCTGTTATTAAGAGTAGTCATATAACCCTTAAAAACTGTCAGCTGTGGAAACCAAAAAAGATGTACGCTGAATATTTACAGAGTAGACACACTTGGTAGACCGAAAATACATTGTCGGTAAAATGAAAAGTTCGATTTTAGTACCTTGAAGTGAATTTTCGATATTTTATATTTAGTTTCAGAGGACGCACTTGTCAAGAGAAGAACCCCCCCTCCCCATTATCTACTTTCCATCTACTTTCATCATATTATCAGTGTACTTTTCATAGAGTATATTTAGTCCTAAATTTCACGCAACAGTTCATTAAAAGGAACCATTCTCTAGGCTTAGAAGTATTTCCGTATCGCATTCCGATAGCTCGCGGGCAGGAATGTGTTTCTGCGAAACTCCAGACGTAAACCTTTCAGCAATGTGACCTACACAGAAAGAACTCCGCTTTGAATTCATCAAATCATTTGGAATTGAATTTCAGGCAAAGACTTCTCGCCTACTACCTCGAGGTCAAGTTAAAATAAAAGCTCATTTATGCATTTTCGGAAATAAATGTAACACCTGTTTAGTAAAACTAACTAAAATAGGAGTAACATAGCTTGAGGCGAGTCTAGCCGTCATGCAGAAGGCAGTGTCACTATTTTCACAAGGGAAAAGTTCCATTTCCGCAGTCAGGTAAAATTTCGATAATTTAATTTTCTTGCAATAATTTCTGTTGCACCGTAAAAGGTTATTTGACACACACATATATATATATATATATATATATATATATATATATATTTGTTCATTCAACACTAAGGACACAGAATTTCACAGCTGAAAGCTTGGATAAAAAATAACAAAACCTCACTCCACTCATATATTTATTCAGAGACTGAGCAGCTGGCAGCATCACTGCCAGATATATAGAGAGCAACATACTCACGAGGCTTTTGTGTGTGGTTGATCACTTCTGAAAGCAACAATACTATGATTTATTATATTGCCATGAACAGTCCAATCTATAATGATTTTGTTCTTAGTTTGTAGCGCAGGTACTCTTGGTTAAGTAGGTCCTTTAGCATGAGTCATCAGGACAAGATGAACCTCAAGTTTGTGTCTTCTCCGGAGGCAATGAAATGTACTCGTTTCAATCACAAGCATTTTCATATCGCCTCAGGCTTGTTCTACACAAACTGGACCGAGGAATGCAGAATATCCGCAATTTCAGTCATTCTGTTCTAATAGGCTTACACATAAATTGTAAGAGTGACTGAATTGATATTGAGTTTACTTCCACATGATGTTAAAATAAATAACGAAGCAAACGTTTGTATAACACAAAATTCGTTCTATTACAAAGTTCGTTCTATTACGAAATTCGTTCTATTACAAAATTCGTTCTATTACCTTATAATTTTTATTTGTGAAGGTAAGTATTTTACGTGTCTTAAGTGTGATTACAAACATACTGGTAATTATTACGAGTTTTAAAGAAAAAACATTTCTAATCTAATCTAATTTCATCTATATCAAACCTATTGTAACTGATCCGTGTCCCTTATATCTAACTAGTGCAAATAATAATTAATTTTGCAATAAAAGGTATAAAAAGACGAGGCTTTTTGCAAAAGAAGGTGGAAAACTTAGTATATGAGGTATAACACTGTTTGATATCTCATCGCAGACGCTGCTAAATATTTAGTTGGTAACATTTATAAAAGAGGCATTACTAATTTCTAAGGCAAATTCTCGGTCAGTCTCGGTTACGAGGGCAGGATAAGGGAGTAATGCAATTCCCTTTTTCATCAAATCTCACAAATGAAGAAGGATTTTGTAGGGAAGGCGGTTGCGGGTTGAGCCTAAAGATTTGCTCAAAGCAAGAAAAATAACAAAATGTTAATCTAACCCAACGTAACAAAATGTAACTATGATAACAATGTAATAATTAATGTATAACACTTGGTGTTCCATACTATTATTGTTTCCTTAAGAAATATTGAAATAAAGTCGAAAGTACTCAGAATTTATATATATATATATATATATATATATATATATATATATATATATATATATATATATATATATATATATATATATATATACGTGCGTGTGTGTGTGTGTGTGTGTACGAGCGTGTGCATTTTTATCTTTCTTTGCCTTGACTTTCTCATTTGATTGTAAAAAAAAACATCCAAATTTTCGAATTATTGAATACGAAGACATAAGATCCACTAAGGTTAGTTCATAAAAAAAGCTCAAAACAAGAATTCGAACCTGGAACCCGCAAATCACTGGAACTAAATGCTATAGAAATTTGTATCCTGAGAATGAAGGACTTATCGAATGAAGACTTTTTAGTTACTAACTGACTAACCTTTAGTGGACTTTCCGTCTCTATCAGAGAACTAAAAGTCCGACCTGACCTTTGAGTTTGAGTTAATGAAAGGGTGTAACCCTTCAAAGACACATTATTCATACATGCATCCGTAAAAGAAAAAATTATATATACACACACACACACACACACATATATATATATATATATATATATATATATATATATATATATATATATATATATATATATATATTAGTTGCTTGTTTACCGATGTCATGAACTCTTTGTGCATAGGAAAGAAATTCCAGTAACTTTCTTTGAAAAGGAAAAAAAAAAAAATCTATTTTTTTTTATTTGAAAACTTTTCCGACTGACAAAAAGGTTAAAAAGTTATAAACGAAGAGTCATTCCTCAAAATTGCTTTACTTCAAGAACAAAAAAAAAAAATGAATAACGAAAAAAAAAAAAAAAAAAATGGAAGATTTATTTTTTTAATTATAAATTTAAATTGCTTTTTTTAAAGAGACATATATATATATGTGTCCATTCAATAAAGTTGCAAAATTTTATATATATATATATATATACAAAGGTGGGCAGTTGCGCCGCAAAAAGTTGCGGCGCAACTTGCGGCGCAACATTTTTGGTTGCGCTTGCGCTTGCGGCGCAACTTTTTGAAAAGGGTTGCGCTTGCGCGTGCGGCGCAACTATTTCAGCAGAGTTGCGGTTGCGGTTGCGGCGCTACAAAAATTGTTGCGCGTGCCCACCACTGCAGATATACATTAAATGCAAAGGTGGGCAGTTGCGCCGCAAAAAGTTGCGGCGCAACTTGCGGCGCAACATTTTTGGTTGCGCTTGCGCTTGCGGCGCAACTTTTTGAAAAGGGTTGCGCTTGCGCGTGCGGCGCAACTATTTCAGCAGAGTTGCGGTTGCGGTTGCGGCGCTACAAAAATTGTTGCGCGTGCCCACCACTGTATATATATATATATATATATATATGGTGTGTGGTATTTTTGGTAAACTCTTTTATTATTTAAATTTTTTAACTTAAACTTAATTAATAATTTATAAAGAACAAAATTAATTATTTAAGTTTAATTAACGGCCCCAATTATCACAATATAACTTTAATGCCTTAATTAAAGTATGAAATTTTGAAATTCATTTAATATTAAGTTTACTCTTACGAACATTGATTTAAACGGTTTCTATTTATTTTACAGTTGTATTGCCATTGCCCAGATGCGTTATCGTTATCGTTATCGTTTTTAGGTAACAGCGTTACTCTTCTACGTATTTTCTCGTCAATGACCAAAGAATAAATTTAAATTTGCGTTAAAAGTGACCAAATTATAATTACTTACGAATGAAATTTAGAAATTATAATTTAAGTTTAACGAATGAATGATAATAATTATCATAATTTAACGCTATAGCATAATATTAGCATACTATTAGCATTACATTAACATTATTTTAGCAATGAAAGATAAGTATACAATTTGAAGGAAAATATAATTATGCTTTTTAAAATTTAATGTTAATTTGTGCTTCCAAGTATTGTTATGACCTTCTTCGGCGCATGTTCAAAGACATTTGCTAAAAAAAAAAAAAAGAATCCCCAACCCCCAAAGTGTTTAACCCTTCACCCGCCCGCCCCCCATTACAAAAATCAAACCTATAAAAAATGTCAAACCTACTCATTAGCTCTAAGAAAATAGGTGCCTCGGAAGCTAAAAATACTTAAACTCTGTAAAACGGTGCAGTGAAAACACAATAACGCAGGCGCTGCTCGTTTTCTGGGCGTGATGAGCTTGAGCTACTTGTAATGGTGTTCCGTATTTCTTCCGGTATGGCGGGCCTTGGCCTACGCTTTGCCCCGCCACTTAAACTCTGACTTCTCGAGGGACTGAGCTCAAACACAGCGTGTCATTTCCATTGACCTTTTCCAGAGACAAAAAAAAAAAAAAAAAAAATATATATATATATATATATATATATGCGCCTTGGTGTTGTAGTAGTTAGCGTCGCTGACTACGAATCCATCGGCCCCGGGATCGAGACCCGGTGACGGCAGGGGGCGCGCAGAAAAACCCAGCTGTTCATCCTTCCACACAATAAAGAAAGTGGTTGGTAGATAAATGGGTACCCTGGGTAGCCTAATGGTTAAAACGCTGGACTGCTGGTGGGGCGTGGTTCGGATTTCACGTTAAACTGTAGGTCTAAGGTGGTGTGAAAAGCTTGACCTTCGTCAGAATGAACAATTCGGGCGGAAGCAAACCAAAGGTTTTTTATATATATATATATATATATACACACACTCGTATATATGTACTATATTTTTCTTAGATTTCCTTGAAACATATTTGGTATACCGTTGTATGATGTAGCTACAAAATATATATATATATATATAGGACAAATTCCACTCCCCTTAAAGAACGCGAACATTGCCCCCCCTATTTAAAGGTGGTAACAGATGCGAGACAATTCAGCGCCAGGGTCAGACACATGGAGTGCCACATTTCTGAAGAAATGCAAAGAGAGTATTGCAAAACCGCTATACTTACTATGGAGGAAATCACTCGACACAGGACAAATTCCACTCCCCTTAAAGAACTCGAACATTGCCCCCCTATTTAAAGGTGGTAACAGAGCAATGCCCAAAAATTATCGGCCAGTGGCTCTCACCTCACACCTTATAAAGTGTTTTGAACGCATAATTAGAGCCAAAACTACCTACTACCTACAAGAAAAAGACTTATACAACCCAAATCAACATGGCTTCAAGGCGGGTAATCATGCCTGTCACAGCTACTAGACCACCAGGAGAAAATATTAGGAACATTGTGTCGAGGACAAAACATTGCCGTAATATATACTGATTTTGCTAAAGCCTTCGATAAATGTGACCATGGAATCATAGCACACAAACTTAAGGATACAGGAATTACTGGAAAGCTAGGAAGGTGGATATTAAATTTCTTGACGCAAAGAACGCAAAGAGTGGTGGTAAACGGAGTTAAATCGGAAGTCTCGGAAGTCGTGAGCTCTGTCCCACAAGGGACAGTATTAGCTCCCTTGCTGTTCATAATAATGATTGCAGATATTGATGCAGATATTAAGGACAATATTGTATCATGCTTCGCAGATGACACAAAGATATGTAAGGAAATATTGAACGAAGATGACATAAGAAAACTACAAAACGACATTGAAACATTATTCCAGTGGGCAGAAGACAATATGAAGTTCAACGAAGAAAAATTCCAACTTCTAAGATATGGTAATAACAAAGAGCTACAGAAAAAAGGGTACAAAACTCCGCAAGCCAAACAGATAACACCAAATCCACAAGTCAGGGATCTTGGAGTAATAATGTCGTCGAATGCAGAATTCAGAGAGCACTATAAAATCAAAATCACAACGGCTAAAAAAATAATGGGAATCATCTGGAGGAGCTTCCGCAACAGAAAAGCAAACATCATGCTCAAATTATGGAAGAGTCTAGTCCTACCAATAATTGAGTATTGCTCAGTACTCACAAGCCCACACAGAAAAAGAGGCATTGCGAGCACTGAAGCTATACAAAGGACTTTTACGTCTAAGATAGAGGAAACGGAAGGTGAAGACTACTGGTCTCGACTACAATCCCTGGAACTCTACTCTCTTGAAAGAAGGCGAGAGCGGTACACAATAATATACATATGGAACATACTTGAGGGCTCTGTCCCTAACCTCAGAAATGAAATAGAACAACTGGAATAAGAGAAGAGGCAGATTTTGTACGGTCCCAGCTGCGGTGGGACAGGGAGCCATGAAAACGAGGATGGAAAATACCCTCAGAATACGGGGCCCAAAGCTTTTCAATGTCCTTCCAAAAGAAGTGAGGAATCTCCAGCACACCAACCTGAATAACTTCAAGAACCAGCCGGACAGATTCTTGTGCAAAGCCCTGACCAGCCATGCGTGGCTGGCTACGAGGGCAGGAGGCGATCAGAGAGCAATTCCCTCCTTCACCAAGTCCCGCAAATGAGGCGGGATACTGCAGAGGGGTCGACCGCAGGTCGATCCTGAAACCGTCGTTCAAACTCAACAAAAGTAAACAAAAGTATATATATATATATAATATATATATATATATATATATATATATATACATTATAACTGCAAACACGCAGTATAATTAACGTAAAGAACGACGCTTTGTATAGGAGAATATTCCGCGCAAGACGAGAGCGAAAGAAAGAACGAAACAAATGAAAAAAATGAGGTAACCACCCGGGAATCGAACCCGGGATCTTCCGATTGCCGGTCAGATATGATAACCATTACACCACGGGCCTCACTCAATCAAATGTCGTAATTCCTCTACATGCGCGCAGAAACCAATGCCCCAAAGGGGCACCTTCCGCATGCCGTAACATTATATACATTATATATATATATATATATATATATTATACACACACATACTAGGTGTCCCTCAAAACTGCCCCTATTTCTAAATAAACATTCTAAGCTAAAAATGGAACTTAGACAGAAAGAGAAACGCAATAAGTACGTAAAACATAGTTTATTAACTTTAATTAAACATATTTAGAGTAATCAACATTTTTTTTAACACAATATTCAACCTTGCACAAATGTTTGACATAATTTTTGGAAATATTTCAGCTGGGATGTTGATTATTTCATAGACTTTGGTCCTTAGGTCTTTAAGTGTCTTAGGCTTGGTAGAATAGGTCATGTCTTTTATGTAACCCCACAAAAAAAAATATTAGGAGATGTGAGGTCAGGTGAGTAGTGGGGGGGGCCATTCCATTGGCTCATGAAGGGAGATTAATCACCCGGAAAAATGCTTCCTCAAAAAGTTGCGAGTTTCACAAGCAGTGTGTGGAGGTGCTCCATCCTGCTCAAGACTAAAAACTTGGCTTTCCTTGGAGAACTAGTAAGGCCAGACCATAGTTTATATTGGTAGCGGTATCGTCTTTTCCTAATTTCTACGAAATTAGGAGTTATGAAATGGTGAAAGAACGGTTGTAATACGCAATATCTATTAGTTATTAAGTAATAAAAGATTAGAAATATATAGGTATATGCATATAGGTAATACGGAATAAAAGCTAATCTGTTACAATACCTTTCTAGGCACGATCTGAATTACCTGATCTGCGTAATATATATATATATATATATATACACACACACATATATAATATATATATATATATATATATATATATATATATATATATATATATATATATATAATATATATATTATATATATATATATATGTAAAATTTGGTTTCACGACAGGAAAGTAGCAATTTCATAAGAAATCTTATAATAAATTCAAAATAAAAATAGGTAAAAGTAGCAAGAACCGTATGTCTACCGGGCTATCGCCAAAGAAGAGGAGCGAATGACTAAACTCCTCCCACCAATATGCCACGAACGACTGTGCAAGTTCCTCTACCCAGAGAGACATGCCCAACTACTAGACCCCCAAGCGATGGTGCCACATCTCTCCCCTCCCAACCTGTTTCCACAGGTGGTGCTGCCGTGGTGAAAGAAACAAGTGAACAGCAGCAACTGCTAACAGGGTTAAGCAATGATAACCGTAAGCTCTTCGAGCTCCTCAAGAGCTTCTTAATCGAGGAGTTCCGTAGGATTACGTGGACGCCCACGGTGCAAGTTGGATTCCTCAGCAGGAAGTTGAATTCCTGCAGAAAGAATCCACTGAGCATAGGAAGAGAGCTGAAACCTTCCAGAAAAAACAGAGGAACTAGAAGAGAGAATAGACCACCTCCAACAGACCCAATATAAGACTGCTATAGTAATTATGGGCCAGAGACACCTGCTGAAAGCGAAAATGAAAACCTGAAGCATAAAACAACCGAGGCTTTGCGGAGAAATCTTTGAATGAACCAACATACATCATAGAAGCCTCTAGACTCAGTCGATCCAAGGAGAACAACGCCACCACGACCTGCCAGGATTGTGATCCCGAATGAAGACTTGAAAAAGGAATTCGTAGGCGCGTGCATCCAAATGAGACCAAGAATTTCCGTTAATCAGTATCTGACCAGCTCTAAGAGAAACCTCTTCAAAAGGATGAGAGATTTCAGGAAGGACTTCCCAGGTGAGATCTCGAAGTGCTTCGCTCGCAACGGGACAATATATATATATATATATATATATATATATATATATATATATATATATATATATATATATATATATATAAGGAGGTCATCGACCCGTGTAAAAGTTCCATTAAAATCTGATAATAACTTTAATAATTTTATAATGCAAGTGAATTTCGATCCAAATAACTTCATAGCCTCCGTTCCAAATGATTCAAACGTTCACTCACAGGACCACACCAATAGACCTCCCAGTAATAATAGTTAATTATAATCATACGAGTCTAGTCTAGTGTTTATATACTTTAAAGAAAGAACCCTTAGTATTTACTCTTGTCATTACTGTACTTGGTCCTTTGTTGCTGTGGTTGATGTATCTACAAAAATTAATGTAAACAAAATTAATGAAAAGAGAGTATATTGTACAGTATTATTAACTGGTTAATATTGATTGATTGATTGATGATATTAATTAATTAATTATTAATAAATAATTGATGATGATGATGAGAGAGTATATTGTATTATCTTTATTTCTGCCATTGTGGCTATAATTGTTATATTTATTGCTATTATCATTACTTTGTTGTTGTCCTACTTACTGAAAATTTAGATTTGGCTTGCCATAAACTGTAACTGAATTTTTCTAATGAGCTTCTACTGTAAATGTTTAGTTTTCTATCTGATTAAAATCACTGTAACCCCAGTGATTTACTCATAACCTACCATAAACTGTAATTAAGCCTTCCTGATGCGATTTGCCAATGTTGTTGCTTACTATCATTGTTGCTTGTTAATTTTTATCATTTACTATCATTATTATTACTTATATTTCCTATTCCTATCATTATTACTTATATTTACCATTACTATTTTTATTTATTATTATTATTATTATTATTAATTATTATTACCATCTATCATTTCTTATTAATCACTATCTATTATTATTACTGTTATTGTTATTACTTAGTCTACTATTATTTTATGATAGTATCATTTTCATTTGTTCATGCTGCTGTCAGACGACCCCGATCAATATATGATTCCCAAAGAGAAAAGTACCTTACTATATACTTCATTTGTAACATTGTCCCCAAATTTCAATTTCCCTTTAGCTTCCCGAAAGTTTTGACTTTCTCTTCCTTAGTCAAATTCCTAACTATGCCTCATACTTCCCCGAAAGACTTTCTAAGCCTCTTGGAACTGTTACGAGATAAACACGAAGGCAATGAATTTTTTTAATTTGTCATATATTATCTCCGAGAGTGTTTGCTAGGCAATTGCTACGATATAAATGACATATCATTAAAATTTAGATGGTCGGAACCTAAGTTTTATGATTCTAACTCTGAACGTAAGAAGCGTACCTGCTAATTTTGAAGAGCTATCAAGTTTATTACAATTAATCGAAACACAATTCTCTAGTCCTCATGGAAACATACATACTGTAAAAGAAACAACTAAAGACATATACCTTTTGGATAGGTATAAATGTTTTAAGACATATCGTGACTACAGAAAGGTAGAGGGAGGTTCAATTTACATACATAAATCCACTTCATGTATACAAATCACAGATCGTACATTAATGTCCGCCTCTATTGAACCGTGCGCCATAAATATAACCCTGAAAAATACTAATTTAAATATAATTGGTAGCTTCGGTCTCCGAATGAAGGATTTATCCATTTCCTGGAGAATATGGACTTTATTTCAAGTCATAATAATAAAAACAGCATAAAGCAATCTTCCTCTGTGACTTCAATTCTGATCTCTTAAAATATAATAAACACAGAGACCGTATGGCTTCTGCTCAGCCATTACGTGAGCTACTCGTGTTACGACTTCTATAGAACACGTAACCTTAATAGACCATATATGGTGTAAAGGTCATCTGAACCATACAGCCGGTATACTTCTGCTGAGGATCTCCGACCATTTCGGCTGTCTTAGCGTTAAATGAGGGTCATAAAATCCCAGAGACAGATCGCGTAAAAATAAAAATCAGAAAAATAAATGAAAATTTAGAAGGTCTGAAATAGAATTAGACTCAGTAGATCAGGGGACTCCAACCCGTAGCCCGCGGGCACCATGGTGCCCGGGAACAGTTTCCAGGGCAACAGCTTACCACACTCAGAAATTCAGTGCTGGATAGATAAGAGAAACTTCTCTTCTATTTCAGTTAAATTGAGGTATTATAAGTATTAATTTTATAGTAAAATGCAAACTTGTTCTCTCCTTCAATGTTTTCAAGCGTTTCACAAACCCTTCTTAATTATTAATTTATTAATTTATGTTTGTGAACAATCTTACAGTAATGGTACCCACTGAATGAACCATAATTCTCAAAGTAGCTCGCCAGTCCAAAAGGTTGGGAACCCCTGAATAGATTACACTGGGGAACAAAAAAATTTTTTTTTTCTTGGTGCCTGAGATTTTAGACCTTATTCTAGATATTTTCATGCCACTGATTCAGAAAATATCATCCATTTTGTTCTAGCAGCTCTAGTTTTTGAGATATTGCATACGTCATTACCTACTTTATTACCCTTCTGGAATGGTATTATGAGTTGCTCGTAAATCTAAATGCATCTTTATAATTAAATTGTAGCTATGATTTTGCTGATGTTGCTGTTTTGCATGTGTATTGTACATGTACTAACGTGAATTATTTCCTGTTACAGGTGTTGACATGGCTTCATCACGAAGAAAGTGTTTAAATCATCCAGATGTGTTTTGTTTTATCTGCGGAGAGTACACGTTCATTGAACAGAGAAAAACTATTACTGATTTTGTGAAAAAAGCTTATTTTGCCTATTTCAAAGTACAACTAGGGGACCAAGATAAGCCATGGGCTCCTCATGTTGTGTGTAAAACGTGTACGGAGCATCTGCGGCAATGGACCAACGGAAAGAGGAGGTGCCTGAAATTTGGTATACCAATGGTATGGAGAGAACAGAGAAACCACAGTGATGACTGTTACTTTTGTTTGGTGAATATAAAGGGCATCAATGGACGTAACCGGAGTAAATGGACGTATCCTGACATAGACTCAGCTAGACGGCCTGTTTCACATTCAGATGAGATACCTGTCCCATCATTCAGCCATCTTCCAGAGCTCCCTCAAGAAGATGATGAATCTGCTACTGACAAAGAAAGCATATGTGGGCAAAATGACAGTGATTTCGAAGGACCGTCATCAGTTGCAGAAAGTCAACACGAATTAAACGACCTCATAAGGGACTTAAGTCTTTCGAAGAAATCGTCTGAATTGTTAGCTTCCAGGCTGGGAGAAAAAAATTTACTGCTGCCGGGAACCAAAATCACGTTATATCGCGACAGAGAAAAGGATTTACTGCCCTTCTTCTCAAAAGAGAACGATTTAGTTTTCTGCAACAATGTGCGCGGATTGCTGATGAAAATGGGCATATCGGAATACACACCAAGTGAATGGCGGTTATTCATAGATAGCTCCAAACGGAGCCTAAAATGTGTTCTTCTACACAACGGCAACAGATACAGATCAATCCCAATTGGTCACTCAGTCGGTATGAGAGAAGAGCACGGGACAGTCGCCCTAGTCCTAGAAAAGATATCATACCGAGACGACCAATGGGTGATCTGTGTGGATCTGAAGATGGTGAATTTTCTCCTGGGCCAGCAGAGCGGGTACACCAAGTACCCGTGCTTTATATGTCTCTGGGACAGTAGAGCTAAAGATGAACACTGGGTGAGAAGACAGTGGCCTCTGAGAGAAAACATGGTGGTTGGAGAAAAAAATATCATCAAAGAAGCTTTGGTTGACAGAGAAAGGATCATATTGCCACCACTGCACATCAAACTAGGTTTGATGAAACAATTTATAAAGGCTTTGAACAGAGATGGGACGTGTTTTGGCTACATATGTAGAAAATTTCCTGCGCTGAGCATGGAAAAGCTGAAGGCAGGTATTTTCGATGGACCGCAAATCCGGGAACTCATGAAAGACCCGCGTTTCCAAGATTCAATGGACAACATTGAGGCACGTGCGTGGTCATCGTTTAGTATGGTTGTGAAGAATTTTCTTGGGAACTATAAGGCCGATAACTACGGTGAACAAGTGGAGAATATGCTCTCTTCTTTTTGTAAACTTGGCTGTAAAATGAGCATCAAACTGCATTACCTCCACAGTCATTTGGATCGTTTCCCAGATAACCTCGGTGATCTAAGCGAGGAACAGGGTGAACGATTTCACCAAGAACTAAGGACCATGGAAGAACGGTACCGCGGACGATGGGATACTCACATGATGGCAGATTACTGCTGGAGCATCCAACGCGAATGTCCTGGCACATCTCATCGCAAGAAATCTCAGAAACGCGGTTTATGTGAGATGTCTCAATGAAAGAACTTTTTTTGCCGTTCGTGTCTCAAGCTTGTTTGAATTTAAGAAATATTTTTCGTACCTTATGCTTGTTTGATGTTAATACACTATTTTTGCTGACATTCATCATACTTTTGTATTCAATTGACAACAACAGTGATTGCCAGTCAGCAATTATATAATATTATATACATTATATAGAAATATATATAGATATATATCATATCTTGATAAGCAGAGCTGATGGAGAAAAACTAATGTCATTTTTAGAATCAGCGACCTCAATATACCCAGAAACAGGTCTAACATCTAAGTCACCAAAAGTTGTGTTCCCCAGTGAATTATTATAGGTCCGAAGTCCTCGAAGGGGCTGACGACATAAATGAAAAATTTATTAAGTTCTCAGACATACTATACGATCCATCCAACGACCTTTGTCTTGTGACTATTATAAACACGACCGGTAAAAAGCAAAATAAACCATGATTATATAAACTTCTCCTAAAAGCTATACGGCAAAAACATTTAATCAATAAACACGTCAAAAAAAGCACAATTCACCAAGAAATTTACACCAATTACAGATACAGTACAAACTACCATAAATACCCTAACCAACAAAATAAAATCAGAGTACTCCAGCAATAAATTTGAGGAATACAAAAGTGATTTTAAGAGACAATGGAAACTTATCAATAAAACTTTACATATAAAGAAAGAACAAATTGTTTTCCCACAAATATAACATTAAAAAACAATACCACTTATAACGAACCATTAGATATAGCTAATCATCTAAATAAGTACTTTGCTACCGTGGGAAAAAATACAGCTGATCTCATAGCGTCCTCGATACGCAGCTGCGAAGAATATTTTGATAATTCCTCAGTTTATATCTTCTTCTTCTCTCCTAACTCTCTCCCAGAGATGTCAAAACGACTAATTAATTTCACCCTTAACCCTTTACTGCCCAAAAGGACAAATTTGTAACCTTTCAAATACACCCATTCATAACTTAACCCTACAAAATATTTGGGCAGTAAAGGGTTAAAACCAAATCATATCACGTCGATTTTATTCCAAAAGTTGTCTTCAAATACTGTTTAGATATTTTATCTCTCCGTTTATCAATATTATTCATCTCTCCGTCATGTTATTTTCCCTGACGTACTTAAAAGGCACGAGTTTGTCCAATGTTTAAATCAGGAGACAAATCACTACATCCGAATTATCGACCTATATCCATCTTAACTACATTATGAAAAATATTTTAAAACTTGTTTACACGCAGCTCTCAAAATATTTCGAGGAAAATAGCGTCATATCGTCATATAAGAAGTATCAATTTGGGTTTAGGGAGGTCCATAAAACAAGCGACGCGATTTCAGCCGTATTAGACCTGCTATATGAAAACTTTAAAAAAAGAGCCTTCTGTCCTCCTGCTTATGGACCTATCAAAAGCCTTTGATACGATCTTCCACGACATAATTATATATATATATATATATATATTAGTGGTGGACCCGATGTCAGTTTTTCAACATCTGCGGATGCGGATCTTTAATTTAAATATCCGCGGATGCGGATATTTAGTTAATCTATCAATATAATATAGAATTATGAATATATGACATAATTTTTCAAATTTCGTGATATTACTATTATGGCAGGCAATGCATAAGAATTAAAATTAATATTAATGTTTTCATTATGATAAAAATAATAACTTTCTCAAGAGTTTCAGCCACAGAACATTCAACGAAACAAGTTTCATTCAATTTTTTGTGTTACCACCTATTTATATTTTCAGGTTTATATATTTGTTTGTTCATTAATAATTAATACTTTACATGAAATATGCATGACTGGGCCTTATAAGCTACTTTATAAGCTAATTTAATTGTAAATTGCATAATTTATTAGAGGTAGTATCCGCATAACATCCGCAGTCAGAAGTGCGGATGCGGATGTCAAATATGATGCGGATGCGGATACCCAGTCCACCACTAATATATATATATATATATATATATATATATATATATATATATATAGTTTTTTCTTTTTCATGATGTTAGCCCAACGTGAGCAATGGGTCACTCGCAAAGAGGCCCCAAAATATAGCTTCCCTCACCAGCTATTTGCCAAGCAGATAGGATTCAGCTTTGGGACAGGATGTAGGGTTTATAGCTACACCTAGCTACTATATTCAGAACCTCAATATACGCAAGAAACTCGTTGCATTCACGTCGGATTAAATACATCAAAGAAAAAGGGGTGTCTATTGTATTTTCAGCCCTTTATTACCCTTTTTCTTTGATGTATTCAATCCGACGTGAATGCAACGAGTTTCTTGCGTATATTGAGGTCCTGAATATAGTAAGCTAGGTGTAGCTATAAACCCTAGATCCTGTCCCAAAGCTGGATCCTATCTGCTTGGCAAATAGCTGGTGAGGGAAGCTATATTTTGAGGCTTCTTTGCGAGTGACCCGTTGCCCACGTCGAGCTAACATCATGGAAAAAAAAACTATAGTATTTGTCATTTACCATTACTTATTCGAACTATAGTGGATTTGATTTTCCAAGAAGATTGTTCCATGTTCCATGCACGGTCTGTGTGTAACAAAAGATCTCAGAGGACCTTTCTGAGTTCAATCTCATATATATATATATATATATATAATATATATATATATATATATATATATATATATATATATATATATATATATATTAGTGTGGACCAAAAAAATGAAGGTTTAAAAATCTTTGTTCCACATGAGTAATGTTATTCCTTTTGCTTACCTTAATCAAATTACAAAATTTGAAACCTCTACGTCAAGTTTTAGGGGTCCCGAGAAAATTGCACTTTTCCTTTTAATGCTGAAAAAATTAGTTTTTCCTCATTTTCATAAGTTCTGCTTTATTTTTTGTTGGAAATTCTTTACGATTCTTGAAAACTGTTTTGAGCAGGTATTGTTTGTCCTCTTCTTTAGTTGTCACTGCTTGATTAAATTTTTCAATCAATGCAACACCCCGCTCAGCTGTGTCATTTGTCACTCTAAGGGCACGAACTCTAGCACAGCCTCTTTGGTACTCAGGATCTATTCCCCATGTTGATGCAGAATTTTCAGTGAAGAGAGAATTGAGATGTAGAGCATCAAAAAGAGATTTAGTCCTTGAAGTAACAAAATCAGAAATCCTTTTTTCTTTAAAAGAAGCTAGGGTTACCTTTGCTTCTAAACGTTTCAGTCCCTTATTTCTTGGAGGCATTTTGATATTATTTCGCATTTGCTCCTCTTCTTCAAGGGATATGCTTTTGTCAAAGAAGCTTAATCCAACAAGTGTTTCTGAGAGGTACCACAGATGTCGTTTAATGGCATTTTGGGCTTGCTTGATAACACTTGATATCAAAGAATTTTCCTCCATTATTGCAAGATCTTGCAAAAATTTAAGATCAATATTTGGGGCTTCCTCTGGTTGAGAAGCTTTTGCCCAAGATTTTGCGTATACCAATGCAACAAATAAACAAATTTCTGTTATTGCATCAAGTTCTTTCTTAGTCATCTTAAATTGATTTTGGAGAAGAAAAAGCTTAAATGCATAAATTCCTTTTGCCATCCATCTTGCATGATGGTACGCTCCAGGTCTCTTCAAGGGAGTATTAGAAATGCTTTCTTCTCCAAAAAACAAGAGAACAAGTTGAAAAAATTCTTTATAATCATCTCTTGGCTGTTTAGAGTTGAGTGCCTCCTTCATGATTAAGACTGTTTGATTTTTTAAATCTTGAACTCTTTCAATTATTCTGCAGCTTTGGGAATCAACAGCAGTTGTGATTTGAGAATGATCCATAAAATCCCATTGAGTTTTGAATCTTTTGAAGATTGGAATATCAGGTTCAGAGGAATGGCCCATAGAAGTCCGGAAGACTTGAGATAGGACAATCTCATAAATATGGTGTCTGCAGGCTAAATATAAAAGCTCTTTTCCAAGTTCTTGTTCAATTTTAGTGCAAGCTCCAGCATGGATTCCGGTATTGGATGCTGTTGTGTCAAATGACAGCCCAATAATTCTCTGGGTCATATCATGTTCTTGCAGGAGAGAAATGCAAACACGAGCCATCTCCGTACCCGTGCCAGCAGTGACTTTAGGAATTCCCAGCAATTTCTCTTCACCATTCCCACTGACTAACACTGCAATCCTTTCCGTTCTTCCTTCGCCTGCAAGAAAAAGTTAAAATATATAATTTATATATAATTTATATATATTTATTTTTAATATTTTATTTTATATATATTATATTATATATTTAATATTTTATTTTATATTTAATATATTTATATATATTATAATTTATATATATAATATATAATTTTAAATTAAACGAGTTATTTTAAATTAAACTTGATTTATTTTAAATTAAACTTGATTTATTTTAAATTAAACTTGACTTATTTTAATTTGAACTTGAGTTATTTTAATTTGAAGGTAAAATGGTGTAGATTGTGAAAACTAGCTTCAGACAGTGAAATGTAACCTAATTAAATAGAAATTTAGCTATCAAAATGTTTAATTAAAACCAACCAGATAATAACACATTGCCTAGGTGTGAAAACCAGACCCACAACTAAATTTTTCACCTGAGAAATAAAATATAAATATGCTAAATTAATCAGACAAAAAAACTAACCTGATATCTCTGGGAGCATTTTTCCATCCCAATGAAGAACTAAAGGCTCTCCAGGACAAAATGCTTGCTCTTGATATTCTGTTGCTATTTCTTTGTGTAACTTTTGACGAGTTCGAAGCATAGTAGATTTTGACACTGTAATGTTTTCCAAATTATGGCCCAAAGACTGAGCAACAACAGCATAAGACATAGCTGCATCTCGATTGGAAAGATTCATTCTATCATAGGCTGCTACAACATTTTTGTCAATAGGCTTTGACTTTTTAGGAGCCAACATTTTCTTTTTAAATTGCTCTTCAGAGGGACCTTGAAAATTCATTTCAAGGTTGTCGTCATTAGTTGATGATGATGATGACGATGTGAAATCATCTCTATTTGCAGGCAAGAATGATCTTTTAGATCGCTTCTGCTCTTTGAGGGCTCTTTCACACTCTAATTCTTCACGATGAAGCCTTCTTTTCTCTCTTTTTGCAAGAATTTGGTCTACTGTACCCATGCTACTATGTGTAGGATCTTCTTGCTGGCTTAAGTAGGAAAGCTTGTCTTCTTCATTTGACATCATGAAAAGGGCATTAGAGTGACCAATATCAAGAATTTCAGCCTTAATTTCATCTTTAAACATAGCTTCTTCAATACGGCATTTTTCCTCGGGCCTTTTTCTGTTTTTCATCAATTTATCATAACAGCTTATTAAAGAGTCAATCTTTCGGATGGCACTGTCTCTACGCATTGTGGGAATCCTGGCTTTCTCCCAGTAGGTCATCACTTCATCTAAGCAAAGATTAATGGATCTTCTTCGTCCCAATTTTTCCTCTTTTTGATGGAAGAAATATTTTTGCAAAACTTGCAGTTTTGTAGGTAAGCGGCAACAAAGTATATCTTTATATAAATGGCCAATGAGCCAAACTTTAGTTTTAGAACGAGTAGCCATTTTTAGTTTAAAAAATTAAATTTCTGAAATAGTAAAATAAACCAGTTAAATTAGGAGATAAAAAGGATAACTCAAAGGTTCAAGCCAATTAGGCAAAGCCTTTAATTTAGAGTTGACCAATTAAGGATAATATATTTTATCCAAAATTTTTTTTTCCTTATTAATAATTTTCTCTGAAATAATGATCTAAGATTGTTTTTGTACTCTATTAACACCAAAAATTTCTTAAATAAGAAGAAATTTTTTCATAAGTTGCAACTCAATGAGTTGATCATTGATGTTCTAAGCGCGCCTATTCATTGGAAAATTTGTATAAGTCATTAAATCTCGGGACCCCTAAATATTCTCATATTTGACCAAACATTTGCTGACATGTCTATCTGGTCCAAAGGAACAAGGGCATTAATGTGGAACAAGGATTTCTTCAACTTTATAATTTACCCCCCCATTTTGGTCCACACTAAATTATATATATATTAGGGCCCTGCGAAGCTTCGAGATTCGATTTGATTTCGAATCGAGAGAGAGGATTCGATTTGATTCGTTAGCTTGGCCTCCGATTCGATACTTTCGAATCTCCATTAATTCCGGTAAACAACATCAGTGATGTTGTTTTGAAGAACACTTTCGTAAATAAACACTTTTCTTTTTACTTGGATTATAATTCAATCTAAATATTGAGACCAATCTCTCGCGCAATAACACTTTTATCATACTTTAATACCATTGTTCCTCCTCATCATCAAATACTTAATACATTTTTTTTAAAAGGATTTACTTTGTCTTTTGTTCTAAAGAAGATTTAATTAATTTTATGCTTATTACTAATTGTATGTAGAAACACTAATCTATATGTGTACAGTTGATTCGATTCGAGATTCGATTCGATTTTTGAATTGTTTGGGATGATTTGATTCGAGATTCGAGATTCGATTCGATTTTTGAATTGTTTGGGATGATTTGATTCGAGATTCGAGATTCGATTCGATTTTTGAATTGTTTGGGATGATTTGATTCGAGATTCGATTCTAAAAAAAATTGTGATTCGCGGGGCCTTAATATATATATAAAATTTATAAAAATAATGATCGCCTAATACAGTTTTTAAACGTTTACTTTTAAAGACTAAATTTGTTTCAATTGGTTTAAATCATACCTATACAACAGAAGCTAATCATCAATAACATCATCACTGCCGAACTAAAAATCACACATGGAGTTCCACAAGGAAGCATTTTCAGCCCCCCTACTACTTCTGGTCTACATAAGTGACTTTCACAACTCTCATAACGGGAGAGGCTGTCAATATGCGGATGACACCTCCCTGATATACTCAGAGAGCGATCTCACATCCCTTAACGAAATAGTAAATAGGGTGTATACGAGTAAATAGAGAGTATGCGACTGAATGAAAGCCAATAAATTATCCCAAAATAAAAACAAAACAAATTTCCTGCTACTCACAAAAAAGAAATTAATACTAGACTTCAATATTATCGACTTGCACTTGATATCGCGCGTCACTAAAAGGAAATTATTAGTGGTGCTTCATGACAAACTGTCCTAATGTCCTTTCATCAACATATTAAAAATATAGATCACAAACTATCGAAATTCTCGTTTATATTAAGAAAATTACATTTCCTTCCCACAAATACGCTTAAAACGCTATACTTCTCTAGTTTATCCACATCTCGCATACAATATTACTGCATATGGGAGTGCATATTATTACATCAACTCTTTAATCATAAACCAGATGAGAATTATTACAAAAATAAACAAGCGTGATTATTATGCTCATACATCAGGAATCTTCAAGCAACTACGTATATTAAAATTTAAAGACATATTTGATATACAGACGCGCTCCCTAATATTCAGAGTTACGAAACAACCTGTTTCAATTATATTAATCGAGAATATAATGAACAAACAGATACGTCACAAACATCAAACAAAGTACAGGGTGGGCGGAAAGTAGCTCCCTATTTTGGATTGGTAAAAAAATACGTATATTATCCATTTATTTCAGAAGAAATAATATGAAAAGGTAGGCATACATGGTAGGTTTTCTCTAAAATTCAATGTGGGCTCCAACTCTTTCCACCAGCTTCTGGAGCCGCCCAGGAATGGCGTCCACTGACTTTAGCAGGAACTCCGGCGGGATGGAGGACATGACTTCCCGAATTCGGTCCTCCAGTTCTTCCAATGTCCTCGGTTTGGTGCGGTAGACTTCTTCCTTTACCCACCCCCAAAGAAAGAAGTCGCACGGTGTCAAGTCGGGGCTCCTGGCTGGCCATTGATGTGGACCACGACGACCCATCCAACGCCCAGGGAAGTGGGCATCCAGCCACTCACGGACAACAAGAGCGAAGTGCGGAGGGGCGCCATCTTGCATAAATATCAGATCGTCGATGTTCTCCCATGTGCTGACAACCGGCCAGACCTCGTTTCGCAACATAGCAAGGTACCGCTCAGCACTTCGCTCTTGTTGTCCGTGAGTGGCTGGATGCCCACTTCCCTGGGCGTTGGATGGGTCGTCGTGGTCCATATCAATGGCCAGCCAGGAGCCCCGACTTGACACCGTGCGACTTCTTTCTTTGGGGGTGGGTAAAGGAAGAAGTCTACCGCACCAAACCGAGGACATTGGAAGAACTGGAGGACCGAATTCGGGAAGTCATGTCCTCCATCCCGCCGGAGTTCCTGCTAAAGTCAGTGGACGCCATTCCTGGGCGGCTCCAGAAGCTGGTGGAAAGAGTTGGAGCCCACATTGAATTTTAGAGAAAACCTACCATGTATGCCTACCTTTTCATATTATTTCTTCTGAAATAAATGGATAATATACGTATTTTTTTACCAATCCAAAATAGGGAGCTACTTTCCGCCCACCCTGTATATGGAGAATGAATATATCTCAAAGGCAAATTATACTCTTCAATGTAATACAAATTCTTACACTTATTTAGAGGTGGAATTATTACCGAATGGATTAAAAACAATCGTTGTTCTCTCATCTTTTATAAAGCGATTAAAACTTAACAAATCCCAAAGTTACTGAAGGCGCTCGTTTTTTTCTCCTTGCTAAAATTCTCATTGTCCTTTTTTTAAAAATCTTTTCTATCACTTCACCTCACCTCACACTTCATTATTCTTTGTACTAAGCGTCTAATAAAAGTACGTGTCCTAGTCCAGGGGTTCCTAACCTTTTTAGGCTGCGATCCAAATTCTGGTCTCGGGGCTAGCTCGGCCACCAATGCCTTCAAAAACAGTTCACTCGTAACAGATAATAAAACAAATAATTAATGGTAAAATGATTAGGGATAACATAAATAAATGATAAATGACAATTTAATGACCCAAGTTTGGGTCGCGACCCAGAAGTTAAAAACCGCTGCCCTAGTCTGTAAGTTCCTTACAATTTCATACTGGTTTCATTAGTCGTTGTATTTAGCTCCTAATATAAGTACGTATCCTAATTTGTACGTTCTCTTTAATCTTTTAAGTCTATTATAAAATTACATAAAAATCTTGTAATCATATCTATTATGTAATTATAATTATTATATAATTAGTAGATTTCGATCTGTAACGCCTCGTGCACGCTTGCTAAAAGCAGTTTACAACTGTATACAGCATCTGTACTTACTAATGAAATTATACTCATCTACATAAACTGTATATATTTGTAAATAAATAAGTAAATAAATAAATAAATAAATAAATAAATAAATACAAATGTTCCAGAAATCTTTGCTTCTTTTATTAAAAAATATGAAAAAATGAGACCCTAAAAAATGTAATACATTTTTTTTGATAATTTGTACAACATTTTTAAAAGTTTCATCCTTTATTTTTCAGTAGAAACATTGACGATGGACATTTGTTTCCGAAACGTTTCAAAGAAGAAAGAATGATAAATATTTGGATTTTCCTATCTACTCTTAAACTACGTTTCGCTACACTTTAAGAGGTAAAGTTTCGTGTGGCATGACTATTTTAAAACGTTTCATTCCCTATTACATATCAAAACAGGCTAAAGGGAAGGTTTCTCTTAGAATTTGGTTCTAAATTGGAAACCACAGAGACACTAACCATGAACTTACGGTTCTCTTTATAACCCATTAAACCAGACAGCAATAACAAAAAAAAAAAACCTTGACAGTCAATTTTAGGAACACTTTATTACTTGAAACATTAAAGTTAAAAAATGAACACTTAAACACTTTCACTTAAATACTTTCAAACTTTCCTATTTGGCTGTAAAAACAATTCTTTGGATGAAGTGTATATCTCTCTCTGTGTGTATATATATATATATACATATATATGTGTGTGTGTGTGTGTGTGTGTGTGTGTGTGTGTGTGTGTACAATTTAAAAAAATAATGATCGCCTAATAAATTTTATAAACGTTTACTTTTAAGGACTATCAGCGAACATGCCCTTCCAGCCAATCGCTAAAGGTAATATTACAGGAGAATTTATGTCACAGAAATTTCAGTTTGAGGCGGTATTCGATCGTGTACCTTCGAATTTGGAGTGGTGTGCAAACTCGACCTTAGATATAAAAATTCAAATTTTTTTAAACTTGGCAAACAATCCAGTTTAGCTGGTTTTTGTTTTGGATATTTGAGTATGAAACTAATGAAAAATTCATGAGCTGAACTTTCTCTTACCGAAAGAGAGATATATATATATATATATATATATATATATATATATATATATATATATATATATATATATATATATATATATATATAGTAAGTCATAAATCCTGCCTCAAAAAAATAAATATAGACCAATTACCTTTGAGGTAGGGGACTTGTGACTCACTCTGTATACATATATCCTAACTTACTCTCGCTAACTTATTACACACACACACACAATATATATATAATATATATATATGAGATAAATTTCACACTTAAACACATGAAATGAATGAATGATGCAAGCCCACAAGGGGTTAGAAAAACTTATTTCAAGATCTCTCGTGTATTCAGCAGTACACCTCGTCAGGGAATTCCTGACGAGGTGTACTGCTGAATACACGAAAGACCTTCGAATAATTTTTCTTTTTCCTTGTGGTTTGCATAACTTTTGGTTAGCTTCCGCCCGAATTGTTCATTCTGACGAAGTTCAAGCTTTTCAATTAACGTGTAATTCGAACCACGCCCCACCAGCAGTCCAGCGTCTTAACCACTAGGCCACCCAGGGTACCCATTTTATCTACCAACCACTTTCTTTATTGTGAGGAAGGATGAACAGCTGGGTTTTGCTGGGCGCCGGCTGCCGTTACCGGGTCTCGAACACGGGGCCAATGGATTCGTAGTCAGCGACGCAAACCACTACGCCACTGAGGCGCATTTCATATATATATATATATATATTAGTGATGTAGGTCACATCCGCATCCGCATCCGCGGAACATCCGCACATTTTCTTGCATCCGCATCCGCGTCCGCATCCGCACTTTGGACTGCGGATGTCGTGCGGATGTGGACCGTTGAGATAAAACGTCATTAATAAGCGGAAATTATCAAATTCTACTATATTAATAGAACTAGTTCATTGTGCGCAAAAGTGATGCAAGCGACAAGACGAGAGGCTGTTCTTGTATGAAGTTACTCTCTTGCAACCTACTTAGATCCACGTTACAAAGCTAAGTTATTTTCACCTAGTACATTAGAACGAGTTAAATCATCACTTGGCAAAGCAGTTGAAGAGCTTCAATCTCTTGAATCTGTCGCTTCGCCACCCACCAAAAGAATAAAAGTTTCAGTGACAGAACCAACACCTTCAACAAGCAAATCTATCACAGAATCTGTCTCTCAGTTTCTTGAGTCAAGCAGCAATGACGAGACCTACACGATGTCAAAAGATGTAGTAAAAATGATCGAGAGCTATCACCAAGAAAAACGCCTGGCTGCATGTGACAATCCTATTAGTTGTTCAGAGAAAAGTACAGCAATTATTGTACAATTAATCAATTATACTACATTATAGCTACAGCTCTCTCTATATAATAACTTATTATATACGTTAAACACAACAAATCTCGAATATATCCTAAAAAATAACGAAAATGTAGACATCCGCATCCGCATCCGCGGATGTTGAAATCAAACATCCTCATCCGCATCCGCGGATGTGAAAAAAATGACATCCGCTACATCACTAAATATATATATATATATATATATATGTGTGTGTAAAGAACGACGCTTGTGCAGAAGAGCGTTCCGCACAAGATGAAGAGGGAGAACGAACAAATGAAAAATGAGGTACCACCCGGGAATCGAACCCGGGGTCATCCGATTGCCGGTCAGATATGCTATCCACTACACCATGGACCTCGATCAATCAGAAATCGCATGCCGTACATATATACATTTTAACTGCAAACAACACACAGTATAATTAATGTAAAGAACGACGCTTGTGTAGAAGAGCGTTCCGCACAAGATGAGGAGGGAGAACGAACAAATGAGGTACCACCCGGGAATCGAACCCAGGATTATCCGACTGCCGGTCAGATATGCTATCCACTACACCATGGACCTCGATCAATCAGAAGTCGTAATTCTCCTACATACGAGCAGAAACCAATGCCCTGAGGGGGCACCTTCGCATGCCGTACATATGTACATTTTAACTGCAAACAACACAGTATAATTAATTATACTTAATTATAATTAATTAATTATAATTATAACTATAATTAGACTTAATTATAATTAATTATACTGTGTGTTGTTTGCAGTTAAAAGGTATATATGTACGGCATGCGAAGGTGCCCCCTCAGGGCATTAGTTTCTGCTCGTATGTAGGAGAATTACGACTTCTGATTGATCGAGGTCCATGGTGTAGTGGATAGCATATCTGACCGGCAATCGGGTGATCCCGGGTTCGATTCACGGGTGGTATCTCATTTTTCATTTGTTCGTTTTCCCTCCTCATCTTGTGCGGAACGCTCTTCTACACAAGCGTCGTTCTTTACATTAATTATACTGTGTTGTTTGCAGTTAAAATGTATATATATACACAGGGTGTCCGAGAATTATCTGTACAATTTTTGGCTGTTATTAAAAGTCAACCATGAAGTGTAGAAATTCCAGTGTTGTCCCATTTTACAGAGAATCTCATTAAGTTTTTTCTGATACCAAGTTTTGGTGTTTCCTTTCCTTCGTGGTTTTATTCATCATAAATATTTTTCACGTGTTACTTTCGTGAAATAATTTTCATATATATATATATATATATATATATATATATACAGGGTGGCGCAAATGTCGCGCATCATAGGAATTTTGGAGCAAGTGTAGTTTACGTCTCCCTGACGCAAAAGGGGACACAAACTACACTAGGTCAAAGTTGGGACACGTAAACTACACTAGGATCTTTAGGAGACATTTTTTAAATGAATCCATCAAATAAAACGTTAAAACTAACAAAAATATTACGACTTAACCTAACCAATCGTCAATTGATGATTGGTTAGGTTAAGTCGTAATATTTTCTTTAGTTTTAACGTTTTATTTGATTAGGTATACGTGGAGAAAGTTGGGAACGCAAACTACACTAGGATAATGTAGGGGAAACGTAAACTACACTAGGAACCACAGCGGGACGTAAACTACACTTTCTTCAAATTTTTCATTGTTTACTTTAATATATTATTTTTTTCTTTTAGGTAGGGGATGGCTGCGAAATGAACGTTAAAACCATGCTCACCCTCTCGTCTATTGTTAATTTCGCAGCCATCCCCTACCTAAAAGAAAAAAAAAAAATTATAATCATCACTGAAAATTCCTATGATGCGCGACTTTTGAGCCACCCTGTATATATATGAGGACAAATTATTTTTGAAGTTGACACATTTGCTTGCGGGAGTGTTCTTTGAAAGCTGAAAGGCATTCCGTTAGACGCGAGAAAATGCTGAAAGGCGTGGCTGAAGAAACGGTCTAAAATATTTCAATTATTTAGAATTTATTCTTCAACTCGATAGATAGATAGTGAAAAAGATAGATAGATAAAGATTTATTTAAGAGTATCTTTCATTAAAATACTTTCCAATGAGAATTAGGATTAATTGAGACTAATTGCCATGCCTGTCTGTCATTGCTTTGAAAAAGCAATTTCCTTCTGATAAACACCGGGATACGAGGAGATCAGAACGTTTAGTTGATCTACAATCGGTTAAAAAAAGTCGTGTCGTAAAAAGACACTCCTCTTACCGATATTTACTATTAAAAAAACATGCCGTCCCACAAGACCTTTTAAATCGACTGTATCATTTGTTATTATAGTTTCACCATCGACTAATTTCTTCTCACTCAAAAAAAAAATACAGACACGATTTTTCAATTGAGGAAGAAACTCATGCTAAATAATTGTATTCTTTTCTAATCTTAAATCCTAAACACTGCGGCGGGACCCTGTATGATAGAGTTAAACACAACCTTTTTATGTAGATAATCTACAAAAAAAACAAAAACAAACCATGGATGAGTCACTTTAATAAAAGGGGCGATTCCGTATAATTTTTATAGGCTACAAACTCCTTTTACTATTTTGTAAAAAATATTTATTTTTGAGTCTCCCCAACTCGATTTTAAAAATTCTTAAAAAGAAAATGGGTTTCGTAACGTAATTGCTTCTTTTTGTAAAATAAAATTAAAATTATTTTGTTAATTAATGTTTGGAAGAAAGCAAACCTTTTTTTTTTTTTTAGTTATACCTTTCAAGAGTTGAGGAAAATGTTTCAGCAGTATTTCATAATGATCTTCTACGAGATTTTCTTTTATGAACACCGTAAACATATTTTGGAATTTGATGACGTAAAAATAAGGTAATTGACATTCAAATAGTAAATAATAATAATAATAATAATAATTAATTAATTAATTATTAAAGCTACAGTGAACATAAGTATTTTTAAGCGATTTTAGAGAATAAATTTGTGAAAAAGGTAAACTTTATTAGTTTTAATTTTAATATCGACTGTATGTATGTGTTAACATTTTATATATATATATATATATATATATATATATATATATATATAATATATAATATATATATATATATATATATATATATATATATATATATATATTAGGGTGGTTCACAAGCATAGGGAAAATTTAGCATCTAAGATTTCACTTTTGGGTCATTGTTGCTTTTGTTCCTACACTTAGTGTGAATAACTGTGTGAAGTATGGTTGTCTACGGTGTCGTTAAGAGGTCGCTCAATCATGCATGACGTGTCTCACTAATGACTGATTACTATAGTATGACTAAATTTGGCTTCTTCTTTTGTAGGAATGTGTAGAAATGCCGCCGAAGCAATCAAAAACACGGTCTAGCAGTGAGGTGTGGTTACTAGGGAAGGCGGAGGAGAAGTTAACTAGGGTAGGACACTCCCTACCAAGCTTCAAGTCCTCCGGAAATTCATGTTCCACCATCTGGCGGAGAGGAAGACAGAATATAACAGTGCGGTGATGACCATTGAGGCTTTGATCCCGTTTTGGACAAAAGCAAACGTTCCAATGACGGATACCAGATACGCTGAGAAGAAGCTCCTGAAACTGTACGAGCAATACAAGGGGCTGAAGAAGAACCGCACAAAGAATTTCCCATCCTACAGAATGAAGGAGGACATATTTCGCGGAGACCTTGACGATGTGTTCGATCTTTCACGTCATGACGCCCTCGAGACCATAATGAATGAGGAGGACAAGAACTTCCTTGTCGCTCAGCTCGATAATCCCACTTCCTCCAGCTTTGGTCCGATTGACAAGAAAATGGCTGACCAACAAACGAGGAAGAGGATTCGGTGTGAGGCGGAGATGAACCGAGAGGAGAAGGCCAAGCGCGAGGTGGATGCGAGATGGTCCCAGGGAGAACTGGAGGCTTCTAGTTCAAGCACATCTGAATCATCAGATTCAGATACTATAGTTTTTAAGGAGTCAGCACGAAAACGTTCCACTCCTAAGCGATTGAAGTCTGTGATCACGCCTGACATTTCCTTAGCCTTGGATCGCCACAACATCAGTGACAGGAAAGGAATGGCAGTGGTCGCAGCAACTATTAAATCGCTGGGGCACAACCAGAAACGGCCCTAGGATTGCTGGCGCCCCAGGCAAGCTGAACTTCGGCGCCCTTACAAGTATAATTTTAAAATTTGTTCACAATGAGGAAAAACTACAAATGTAGGAATAAAGAGTTTATTACAATTAACGATATTCACTCAAAGTACAACTAAACATTCTCAAAATGGAACCATGTATGAAAATATGAGAGACAGTGTTGCCACTTTTGTCTGAGGTAAATCCACAAAAAAATGTAAAAATTCCACAAAGTGGCAACACTGATGAGATATTAAAGGATGGCAGCGCTGCCAGGCGTATGTAATTTGTGCTCAACGCTCACCTACGCGGCCACATCAACCCATGTGACATGTCATCCCATGTCGGGCCAAGCTGACCTTAGCTTTACTGGTAGTCTGGTACTAATGCTATTGGCTAATATAATGTCATAATCCTTGAAAATTTGACTCCACATCAGGAAATTTTCACATTTGACTCTTTTATTTCATTTTATTTTATTTATTTATTTTTCTATTTTTCCCTTTGTATTTGGAAGATCCCAAACACATGACGTGGCGCCCCTTAGCACGTGGCGCCCCGGGCAACTGCCCGAGTTGCCGGTACCTTGAGCCGGCCCTGGGCACAACTTGGACGAAGTGTCAATCTCACGCAGCACCATTCGTCGTGTGAGACAATGTACACGTGAAGCGGTGTGCCGCGAAGATCAGGCCACTTTCAAGACCCATGAGCCCCTTCTCTTGCACTGGGATAGTAAGCTGCTTACAGATATCTCCCATGGGTTAGGGGTGGTGGACCGTGTGGCTGTGCTTGTAACCAGTAACGGGGAAGAGAAACTCCTTGGAGTTCCAATGGTAGCTGCTGCAACTGGGGCATCTCAGGTTCAGGCGTGCCTGAAGCTTGTGGACGACTGGTCTTTGAGGGGCAACGTTCGAGGTCTTGTTTTTGATACAACTGCGTCCAACACGGGACTTCATGTTGGAGCTTGTACTCTCATTGAAAAGGAGTTGGGTATTGATCTGGTGTGGATCGCTTGCTGACACCACGTGGTAGAAGTCGTCCTTGCTGCGGCCTTCGGTGCTTGTTTCGGAACATCCAGTGGACCTGAAATTGGCCTATTCAAGCGCTTCAAGCAGCACTGGGTTTTCATTGATCGCAGCAAGTTCGAGAGTGCACCCGACAGCCTGTTCATTGAAACAGCAGAGCAGAGGAAGGAAATGGTCTCCTACTACAAGGAGGCTGTCAAGAAGAAGAGCCAGCGGGACGACTATGATGAACTGATGCTTCTCTGCCTCCTTTTCTTGGGACGGAAGCTTGACGGTCCTGTGAGAATTCGAAGCCCTGGAGCCATGTACCATGCGCGATGGATGGCCAAGGCCATTTACACGCTCAAGGTGTTCCTATTCAGAGATCAATTCACCTTGCTTCAGACCGAGAAACGGAACATCGAGGAACTAAGCCTGTTTATCACGCTCCTTTACGGCCGCTACTGGAACGAGGCCAGTGTTGCATACATGGCTCCATTGAATGACCTCACTTTCTTGCGCCAGCTGAAAGCTCACCCAGGAAAGACGAACGACGCGGCATTTGCCGCGATGAAGCGCCATTTGTGGTTCATTTCTGAGCGCTTAATCCCCTTGGCACTCTTTGATCCTCGACTTCACGCGTCCACGAAGGAGAGGATTGCTCACAACATCGTAGCTGTTCCCGAAAAAAGAAAAGGACTCAAGCGCGTGGACGGAAAACGTTCTCTCGAGCAATCCCTTGGAATTCTATGCCACCAAACGTTCAGCAATCTTCTTCAACCTCGTCATGCAGCACGGAAGTGAACAGGCGCAATCATTCCTGTCCAAGACACCAAATGATTGGAACACAGATCCAGCTTACCAAGGAATGAAGAAACGTGTAGAGAAGATGGCAGTGGTTAACGATTGCGCAGAAAGAGGAGTTGCGCTCATTAAGGCTTTCAACAGCACAATCACGAAGGATGAAGCGCAAAAGCAGTACCTTCTCCTCGCAGTCGCTCAGCACCGCAAGGAATTCAAAGAGCCGACTAAAACTGGTCTCAAGAAGACCTAAAGATCTTCAACTGTGTGCATTATTTGATCCGCTGTTATAATTTCATAATATATAATATAATATATATATATATATATATATATATATATATATATATATACAGGGTGGGCGGAAAGTAGCTCCCTATTATGGATTGGTAAAAAAATACGTATATTATCCATTTATTTCAGAAAACATAATATGAAAAGGTAGGCATACATGGTAGGTTTTCTCTAAAATTCAATGTGGGCTCCAACTCTTTCCACCAGCTTCTGGAGCCGCCCAGGAATGGCGTCCACTGACTTTAGCAGGAACTCCGGCGGGATGGAGGACATGACTTCCCGAATTCGGTCCTCCAGTTCTTCCAATGTCCTCGGTTTGGTGCGGTAGACTTCTTCCTTTACCCACCCCCAAAGAAAGAAGTCGCACGGTGCCAAGTCGGGGCTCCTGGCTGGCCATTGATGTGGACCACGACGACCCATCCAACGCCCAGGGAAGTGGGCATCCAGCCACTCACGGACAACAAGAGTGAAGTGCGGAGGGGCGCCATCTTGCATAAATATCAGATCGTCGATGTTCTCCCATGTGCTGACAACCGGCCAGACCTCGTTTCGCAACATAGCAAGGTACCGCTAAGCATTCATGGTGTTGCGCAGAAGGAACGGACCCACAACCTGATCTGAGGTCATACCACACCACACCGTTACACTGAACCGATTCTGCCGTTTTTCAGCGGTAACCGTGCGACTTCTTTCTTTGGGGGGGGGGTAAAGGAAGAAGTCTACCGCACCAAACCGAGGACATTGGAAGAACTGGAGGACCGAATTCGGGAAGTCATGTCCTCCATCCCGCCGGAGTTCCTGCTAAAGTCAGTGGACGCCATTCCTGGGCGGCTCCAGAAGCTGGTGGAAAGAGTTGGAGCCCACATTGAATTTTAGAGAAAACCTACCATGTATGCCTACCTTTTCATATTATTTCTTCTGAAATAAATGGATAATATACGTATTTTTTTACCAATCCAAAATAGGGAGCTACTTTCCGCCCACCCTGTATATATATATATATATATATATATAATATATATATATATATATATATATATATATATATATATTATATATATATAATATATATATATATATATATATATATATATAATATATAATATAGTCATAAATTGTGAAGTCATTATTATCCTTGTTCAATAAATGTTCCAGTCATAAATTGTCGTCATTATTCAAATTGTTTCATTTTGAGCGAGTGCATAAAAAGGTCCTAGAGCAAAGATAATTGGCAAGTTTATTCTTGTGGGGGAATAGAATAAGGGCAGATGTGACCGAATTTAAAATTCCAAAAAACGCTGTTGTGGACCACCCTAATATTATATATATATATATATATATATATATATATATATATATATATATATATATATATATTATTATATATATATGATGCAAACCCACAAGGGAAAAGAAAAATGATTCCAAGGTATTTCGTGTATTCAAAAGTACACCTCATCAGGGAATGAAAGGAGAAGGCGAGATGACCAAAATAAATATAGCGGGACGGAACCAAAAAGATTAGCACATAATTAACAAGAGGCAAAAGGAATTTGGAGCTACTGAAAAATAGGGACCCCAGCCTTCTTTAGTTAGGCTTATAAGGCTAACTAACGAAAATATCACGACCTAACCTAACCAATCGTTAGGTTAACTGTACGCGCTTGACGATTGGTTAGGTTAGGTCATGATATTTTCGTTAGTTAGCCTTATAAAGCTAACTAAAGAAGGCTGGGGTCCCTATTCTTCAATAGCTCCAGGAATGTTAACAGGATATTGTCAATTTTATACCTTCCCGCACTGTTACTGAAATTATTTTTAAAATTGATAAATACACATTCTAGAATATTCCTTTCAATTATATCTGTTTTTAACGAGCGCTTTAGAACTATCCCACTTGATGCTATGATTACATCTATACATATTGTTAAACAATGTATTAGAATTAATTGCTATTCTACACGCATATTTATGCTGTTTTACCCTAATATCTAACGTTTTACCCGTTTGGTCTATATATGTTATAATGTTTCAGACCAACAAAGACCCTAGGATCCACTCATGGCTGGTCTACCTAACTGTGTTCGTAATTGTGTATTGTGCATGTCCTCCGTGGTGGCGGAGGGGACCTACAATTTTACGTGGGTTCCGAACCACAAGAACTTCGGCCCATCGAGGTGGCTCCACTACGTAAAAACTGCCTGTACATTGGCAACGACCAATTTTTACAAAACTAAATAATATACTGAGTTACATTGTGTACATCCGATCGAATACACACAACCAAGTCTTTTTCACTAAAATATATTATGTCCATTTTGTAATATTTTCGTGTGAAATTCGTAAACCTGATTTTTGTATTTTTTATTTATCATAAAAATACAAAATAAAATAACATCAAATTCCAGACATTAACACTCGCGTAGCTTAAATTTTATCTTTTCTCCAAGAACGAAGTTACGTGACTGGACCCCCTTACTATCAATATTTTAGTATTACGCTTACGTAATGGAATCTAAAATAATAATATAGAATATTTTTTATAGAAATTTTTAATATAAATTTTCTTTTTTTTTTGAGATGATGCAAAAATTGGGAACATAAACTGAGATTTAAATTCTTTCTAAATACGACTGAAAACAGACAAAAATCGAAATGTTTCTTAATTAATTTCTAAATACAAAGAAACGTCGATCTTTTTATCGTTGAAAAATGTTTTGGGGTTTTCCGAAACGTTTTAATGTTGAAAAGATGTTGAGAGGTAAAGATTTATTGTTTTACATTTTAACTTGTTCCTCTCCCTCGTCAGCTAAGAAACAAACGCGCGAAAATACACTCGTAATATATATATATATATATATATATATATATATATATATATATATATATAAGCCTCGGTGGTGTAGTGGTTAGCGTCGCTGACTACGAATCCATCGGCGCCGGGTTCGGGACCCGGTGACGGCAGCCGGCGCGCAGCAAAACCCAGCTGTTCATCCTTCCACACAATAAAGAAAGTGGTTGGAAGATAAATGGGTACCCTGGGTGGCCTAGTGGTTAAGACGCTGGGCTGCTGGTGGGGCATGGTTCGGAGTCCACGTTAAACTGTAGGTCTAAGGTGGAGTAAAAAGCTTGACCTTCGTCAGAATGAATAATTCGGGCGGAAGCTAACCAAAGGTTATATTACTCCTATATACAAACCTCGTTAACTTCGTTGCAGTTCCGTGCGTTGGTCTCTCTTCACACGAAGGTCAAGCTGGTAGCCCCGCATCTAGGCCTGGCTTGGTGGAGGAACGAGTTGCTTTCTTGCGCTCTCCACCGCACATAGCCAGGTACACCCCACTCATCTGGTACTGTCGTGAGACAGACATCTAATCTTCTCTTGAAGACTTCAACTTTGACCCCTATCAAGTTTCTGAGTTCCTTTTGAAACTAGTTAAAAAGTCTTGGTCTCGCTGACAAAACAAGCTATTTTCCTTCACTGTTGAAGAGGTCCCTTGTAGAGCATTTAATTTGGGAACACTACACATTCTGCTTTTCCTATTTTCCAGCGTTGTTTGGGTTGTAATTGAGTTTAGTGTGAGGTTTGGTACCAGTTTTTCTATCATTTTCCATATGTAGATTATGGTGTACCTTTCTCTTCTTCTTTCCACGAAGTACAGATTTACAATAGTTTCGTAGTCTTTCCCAGTAGTTGAGTTCTTTGTAGCCATCAATCTTAGCTGTGAAATATGTTTGAGTTTCTTCTAGTTTATTAATTTCTTCCTTTTTATATGGGACGTCAAGACTGAACAGTATGCAAGTTTTGGTATGATCAGTGTTTTCAGCAGAGGAATCATTACTGTCTTGTCCTTTCTTTTGAACGTTCTTAGTACCTGTCCCGCTACTCTTCTTTGCTTTGTTTATCGCTATCTGATTTTGTGTCTCGAATTTTGCATCATCGGTCATTATAAACCCAAATAATGTGTGTAGGTATAATATATATATATATATATATTATATATATATATATATAATATATATATATATATATATATATGTTATTTGGGGAGTTACAGGGTTTAGAGTAAGATTAGGGACTAGTTTCTCCATTATTTTCCAAGTGTAAATAATGGTGTATCTCTCTTTTCCTTTCCAGTGAATGTAGTTTTAATTCGCGTAACCTATCCCAGTAGTTTAGTGTATATAAGGGGTTCCAAAAAACTTTAGCCCCCCCCCCCATTTGCAGCTTACATGTTTACTTATATCGAAATAGTTTTTAGTGATTATGAAAATATAAAATTCTTTATTTATTGCAGGTATTAAAATTACTCTAGCTGATAAAGTGATAATATAATGGCTTCTCAATTAATTAGTGATTCGGAGAGGCAACGTGTGATAGATCGCGTACGAGCAATAACATTTCGGGAAGCTCGTGATGCTGGAGCCACCTTTATAACACGTTCATGGGTTGCCAAAAAGTTGCGAAGAAGTGAGGATTTCGTCAAAAGAAATTGAAGTAAAACTTTGGATGAATGTGAAATGGATACAACCAAATCTGGGCGCCCAAATTTGCCACTCTCTCAGGAAACAAAGGACATCATTGAAAGCGGTACGCGTAAGCGGAAAAACAGCTGTGCTAAACTTTCTAGAGAGATCGAAGTGTTGAGAGGAAAGATCGTTAGTGGTGAGATCATTCGACTGTACCGTCATAGGCAAGGTTTAAAGCCTTGGCATGAACTTCCAAAGTCAAGAAAAACTCGACTTAACATCGATGACAGAATGTGGTTTGCCCATTATCTTGAAGATTGGGATGTGGATGATTTCATGCATTTAGCTGTCTCCGATGAATTTTTTGTTTACGTAACACGTCGGCCTAACTACCAAAATGATCGAGTGTGGGCCACAACACCAGATGAAATCGATGACAATGAACATCATCGCGAATTATTAAAAAGTCCAGACTGTGTTGGTGTGTTTGTTTTGTTCACTGCAAAGAAGCTCATGTGGGTGCTGAAGCCAAATGGTCAGAGTTGGGATGGACAATATTTTCGTGATATTATTCTATCCCAGCATGTCATTCCCTTTCTAAGAAACCCAAACAATGTTATGGATGTCGATCAGGTCACACTTCTGCACGATAAGGCCCCCCTGCTTTAAGGCATTAGCCACTCAACAGTTGTTGCGAACCATGAGATCGATTTCTTTGGAAATGAAGAATGGCCAGGAAATTCTCCTGTCCTGAACGTCTGTTAACACATTGGATCAGTTATAAAGGACAAGGTTGAATGTCTCTTGTTTCAAGAACCTGCAGCAAATCGATTTTCGAAGGATACAATGACGCAACACATTGAAAATGTTTTAGCAAATTTGCGTAACGATCAAGATCTATTCACGTCACTTTTGGCAAGCTACCCAAAGCGAATTCAGGCTGTCTTGGAAGCCAATGGCAGGGACACCAAGTTTTGATTGTTTCTCATTAAATGCAGGATTAAATTCTCTTTTGTAAGGTATGTTTAGTTTTACTGTACCTCTAATGGTTTAGGCCATGGGCGGGGGGGGGGGGGGTCCTAAGGTTTATTGGAGCCCCGTATACATATATTATATATAATATATATATATATATATATATATATATATATACACGTGGTTTTTTAAATAACTAACCGGACTGATGAAGTACGCTCCTTCTGAAGCCACACCCTTTGCCCAACGATCCTGCCAACGTTAAAAACATTTTTCGAAAGCACTTTTCGGGATGGCCATAAGCTGCTCCGTCGAATTTCTTTTAACGGTCTCAACATCATCGAATCGGTGTCCTTTCAGGGTTTGCTTGAGCTTCGGAAACACCCTGTCCAGATACTTTTTGAACAGTATATACCTTTCCTTTCAACCTTTCAAATGTTTCGTGCGATGATTCCTCATTTCACGAAGGTCAAGCTTGTCGCCTCTCCTCTCGAGTTGGCCTGGTGAAGTAGTGAGTTGGTTTATTGTACTCTCCACTTCACACAGCCAGGCACGCCCGGCTCATCGGGGATTGTTCTGAGCCAGGCGTCTAATCTTCTTTTGAAGATATCCACCGCAACACCACTCGTGTTCCGTAGGTCTTTGGGCAGCTGATTAAACAGTTTTGGTCCTCTCACAACAAAACTATTTTCTTTCAGGGTTAAGGATGTTCCCTGTCTAGCCTTTAATTTGGGAACACGACACAGTCTTCCTTTTCAACTCGTACTTTCCACTGTTGTTTGGGGAGTTACAGGGTTCAGAGTAAGATTAGGGACTAGTTTCTCCATTATTTTCTAAGTGTAAATAATGGTGTATCTCTCTTCTCCTTTCCAGTGAATATAGGTTTAATTCGACTAACCTTTCCCAGTAATTTAGTTCTTTGCACCCCTTGATCTTGGCTGTGAAGCTTCTTTGAATCCTTTCTAGCTGTCTAATGTCTTCTTTTTTTATATGGGCATGTTAGGACCGAGCAGTATCCCAATTTGGGTATGACCAGTCTTTTCAGTAGAGGAATCATTATATTCCTATCCCTTCGTTTAAAGGTTCTCAGTATCTGCCCAGTTATTCTCTTTGCTCTGTTTACTGCTATATTATTTTGTGTTTCAAATTTCGCATCATCAGTCATTACAACCCCTAAATCTTTTGCTTTAGAATTTCTCTGAATTTTCTGTCCATTTGGGGTATAATATCCTATAGATTTTAGGTCCTCCCTTTTTCCGTACCATAACAGCTGAAATTTCTCAATGTTAAACTTCATATTGTTGTCTTCCGTCCACTTGTAGATTCTGTTCATGTCTGTTTGTAGAGATCCTATATCTTCTGGGTTTCTTATTGTTCTACTGGTCTTTGTGTCATCGGCAAAGGATGTTACTATGCTGTCTCTGGTAACGTTCTCATTTATGTCAGTTAGCATGAATATGAAGAGTAGTGGAGGTAATACTGTTCCTTGTGGTACTGAGTTGAGGACCTCTGATTCTGATGAAGATACTCCTTGTACTGTAACGACTTGCCGCCGCTCACTAAGGAAATTATATATCCATTTCCCTACTTTTCCTGTTATTCTCATATATTTCAGTTTATGTATTATGATTCCATGGTCACACTTGTCGAACGCTTTGGCAAAGTCTGTGTATATTACATCATAGTTTTCATTACTTTCCAGTGCATCAATAATGTTGTCGTAGTATTCCAT
>JAJOZX010002065.1:427500-472500 GCA_023014485.1 Bathynomus jamesi
CACAATGTTTCCAATATTTTCTCCTGGTGGTCTAATAGCTGTGATAAGCATGATCTTCCAGCACTGAAGCCATGTTGATTTGGGTTGTATAAGTCTTTTTCTTGTAGGTAGTAGGTAGTTTTGCTTCTAATTATACGTTCAAAGCACTTTATAAGGTGTGAGGTGAGTGCCACTGGCCGATAATTCTTGGGCATTGCTTTGTTACCACCTTTAATAGGTCTGTGGAGATATTTTACGGTTTGTCTCCGTTGTCTGAATAGTGTCCTGATTTTTCTCTCGAGCTTGCTACGTTTTCTTTTCTGTCTCCTTGGAATATGTTTCAGTATTATAGGTTTGGTTTCGGTCTTCTATTATACGTAGTATTTCTTGTAGAGTCTTCTCGTGAGGTAGCAATTCCCAATTTACTTCCTTTAAATCTTTATTTACATTTTCGCAATTTACTTTCTTTGAATTTATGTTTAAGCCTTCAAATATTCCTTCCGACTCTCTGGGATGTGTTTTCGGACCTCTGGGTGCTAACTTCAGTTCCGTATCGATGGGGTTATGGTCGGAGAACTTTATGTGCGTTACTGTTTTATTCATTATTATCTCATTATTATTTGTCAAGATTAAATCCAAAATGTTCTCTTTTCTGGTGGCTTCACAGATTTCCTGGGTAAGGGCGTAATGTTCCATAATCTCTACTAGCATCGTTGCTTGGGTTCTATCATCTTTTGTAACGTTGCCATGAAACTTCTCGACATATATAACTTCGTCATTTTTCTTCAATGTTATGAATGGAAAATTAAACTCTCCGAAAATTAGAATAGAGTACTGTGGTTGTTGTATTATCGCTGGGTGGTGTTGGATAGAGTGGTGATGTATGTAATAGTGTGGTGAATATATCTGCGGAGTCCTGTCTTTTCTTGTTAGTAGGGCAAGCTGTGCTTTTACTGTTCTCATTTCCTCTAAAAAATTGGTTTCATTGCTCCTGTTGTTACTTCTAATTTGGATATGATCTGTTCTTTCCCGTTCTCTTCTTTGTGTACCTTTTATGTGAAAATATGGGCACCCTATATTTAAGCATTTTTCTCTGTCAGTGACCATCTGCACATAGGAGGGTGAAAAAAGTGGCAGTTTGGTCCGTATCTGCATTTTCCATTCTTTATCATATCGAAGCATTTATTTGGGTGGCTATACCTGCAGTTTGATCCATATTTGCACGACCCTGTTTTATAGTATTCGCATATGGCCTGTCATTTAATTTCCTTACGAGTCATATATATAATATATATATTAGTGGTGGACCAGATATCCGCATCATTTTTTACATCCGCATCCGCACTTCTGACTGCGGATGTTATGCGGATATTACCTCATAAATTATGCAATTTACAATTAAATTAGCTTATAAAGTAACTTATAAGGCCCAGTCATGCACATTTCATGTAAATTATTAATTATTAATGAAAACAAATATATAAATCTGAAAATATAAATAGCTGGTAACACAGAAAATTGAATGAAACTTGTTTCATTAAATTTTCTGTGGCTGAAACTCTTGAGAAAGTTATTATTTTTATCATAATGAAAACATTAATATTAATTTTAATTCTTATGCATTGCCTGCCATAACAGTAATATCACGAAATTTGAAAAATTATGTCATATATTCATAATTCTACAGGGTGTCCCATAAGTCCGGTATCATAGGAGAAATTCATATTTTTCTATTTCTACAAACCATAATTCATATTTTTCTCTTTCTACAGGCCATAATGTCTGTGAGCAAGGAAGAACGAATCCACATAATTCTACTCATAGGAAATCGGAGTCAAAGAAAGGCCGCTGCTGAATTTAACAGACTGCATCCAGACCGCGAGCCAATAACACAGAGTTGTGTTAGCAGACTTGTTGCAAAGTTTAAGGAAACAGGATCCATAGAAGATAAACCACGCAGTGGACCTTCAAGGAGGTCCACTGACGATGATACAGCGACTGCTATCCTGGCACATTTTAACAGAAGTCCCAATAAGTCTCTTCGGCGATTGTCCGACGAGACAGGAGTGTCGAAAAGTAGCATCCATCGCATTCTTCAGGCTCACAAATGGCATCCATATAAACTTCAGATCCTACAGAAATTAACCGAAGATGATCCCGACCGGCGGATGGAATTTTGTGAATGGGCTACGGAACAATATGCTCGGGATGCCAATTTCCCGTCCACCTTTCTGTTCAGTGACGAGGCTGGTTTTTATGGAAATGGTGAGGTAAATCGACAGAACACCCGCTACTGGTCTCAAAACAACCCTCACTGGTATACCTCTTCAAAGGAACAAGGTGCATCTCGGGTGATGGTATGGTGTGGCATTTGGAAGGATCGCATCATAGGCCCCCTCTTTTTCGATGAACATGCACTGGAGGCACCTACCTACGTATGCTCAAGGAAGAAGCATTTCCCAGTGTCTTGAACGAAGAAGGAAATTTCCCAACATGGTTCCAGCAAGACGGCGCTCCTGCACATTACAGCCCCCAAGTAAAGGAATACCTGTACCAACAATTCCCTGGTCATTGGATAGGACGTCGATGGCCTGTGGAATGGCCAGCTAGAAGCCCGGATCTCACGCTACTAGATTTTTATCTCTGGGGCCACTTGAAAGCGCTGGTATACGCAGAGAAAATTAGGAGTGTTGAACATTTGCGGCAGCGCATTATTGGGGCATGTAACACCATTACTCCTGACATCATTCACCTTGTGCTTGCTGACTGGGTATCACGTCTGAATTTGTGTATTGAAAACAATGGTGGACATATTGAGCACGTTCTGTAAATAAAAGCTTTTGTTTTGCCGTTTTTTATTATTTTTCATATGATGCCGGACTTATGGGACACCCTGTATATGATATTGATAGATTAACTAAATATTCGCATCCGCGGATATTGAAATTAAAGATCCGTATCCGCAGATGTTGAAAAACTGACATCCGGTCCACCACTATATATATATATATATATATATATATATATATATATATATATATATATATATATATTAGGTTAAGTACATAAATTTTTAAGTTGGGATCACTTTAACATATTGCTTCCCAGAAATAGACATTACACAACCAATTACAGTTGCATTACAATAGTTTATAATATTTGGAGATTAGCTAGTCGAGAAAATGTAAATTCATGGACGACTTAACTTATTATGCTTTGCCATTTTTTGTGAATGTAAAATATTTGGATCACCTAAAGATCAGGGCCCCCAGCCTTCTTTAGTTAGCCTTATAAGGCTAACTAACGAAAACATCACGACCTAACCTAACCAATCGTTAGGTCAATTGTACGCCCTTGACGATTGGTTAGGTTAGGTCGTGATATTTTCGTTAGTTAGCCTAGATTACCAACCTCTTTTTAACATATTGCTTCCCAGTGTTAATCACTTTAACATATTGCTTCCTAGGAGGGATCACTTTAATATATTGCTTCCCGAATGCTTTGGGAAGCAATATGTTAAAGTGATCCTTAAGTTGTACCAAATGTGTTACCTCACAAAAACATTCACCCAACTATGTCTGGGAATTATTACCCAATCGGCATCACTTATGCCCAGTTGCCTCCACACACACACACACACACACACACACACAGACAAGTATATAGCATCGAGGAGTCTACTTTAATCGAAAGCCATCATGTAAATTTGACTGGAAATAAAAATAATACTAAAATTGCTTACAAATATTTCGAGTTACATCATAATGGTTCATTTTCAATTCATGGAAGTATTTATTTCTGTATAATCTAAATAGATTAAAGGAATCATGATGGTGCAACATATAATCCAGAATATTAGAAAAAAATTATTAAACTTATTGGTCATTTTACTCTCTCTCTCTCCATATATATATATATTATTAATTAATTAATATTTATAAATATATTGCAATACTGAAACATTATAACGTAACAAAACATAATTTTGAGCTTCCGTTTCAAGATGACTTAATTATTTTACTACCTCGTTACTATGAACCAGCCAAGGTAGCCTAGTGATAGAGGTCGTGGGCTCGTGTCTCTGCTTGGACCTCAGGTGTCACCACTTAAGGTGCACCCGTGGATCTTTCACAAAAAGTGTAAGGATGTTAAACAACTCCGCGAAAAGATGGGCGGAGGTATTATTTTCGGTCGTGTGTGTGTGTGTGTGTGGTGTGTGTGTGTGTGTGTCTGCAAGATGTCTCTCAAACGGTCTATCCGTTGGGGAGTCTGCGGGCGGAAGTTTGTATTTCCTGGTGCCTTTCTAATTATTAGTTTGTTTTATTACTATGAGAAAAATTTAATAAATTTTAATAGTATATATATATATATATATTGTTTAATACACAGTTATTTTAATATATTTTCATTGCAGGGTTATACATTTCTTCTTATGAATATATTGTTTTATAAAGAATGAGTTCGTTGAGAGAGAGAGAGAGAGAGAGAGAGAGAGAGAGAGAGAGAGAGAGAGAGAGAGTTACAAGGAATTACAAGGACAAGAAGGACCTCAAAAGGCCTTGTGACAACTTCTGAAGGTAGCCTGTTCCACGTGTCACAGATCTTATAGGTAAAGTAATTCCCACACACACTAGTTGCTAAACCGTTTCAAATCCAACTTCCAATCATTGTTGCGAGTTGAGTTATCATTTAAACTAAACATGCTTCTAAAATCGACATCGTCGAACCCGTGTAAGAGCTTGGAAACCTCGATGAGTTGCCCGCGCAGCCTCCGAGTTTCAAGCGAAAACAAATTCAGGGCGTGTAAGCTTCGATTGTAGCCCATATGCCTAACAAAAGGAATTAACTTTGTGGCCCTCGCCTGGAGAGAGAGAGAGAGAGAGAGAGAGAGAGAGAGAGAGATGTTAGTATCCAATTTACACTCTTAAAGACGCTTAAGGAAACTTACCAGTCACTAAATCCCAAATCAGGTTCATATGCCCTAAATTCATTTGAAGGAGGATGAGTTAGTTGGTTGGTTGGGAAACCATATGGAAAAATAAAAAAGATTTTTTGCCTCTGAATAAAAAAATATCCTCACAAATGTAAATGTTTAAATTATCCATAACTAAATATTACTGACGCTATACTGCACAGATAGCAAATGAATAATTGCAAATTTAATACGATATGAAGCGTATGACGTCATTCAAAGTGTGTTAATTCATCTTCTTTCTTTACGACATTAAAGGTTATTCACAGATCACAATTAAATTCTAAACGTGTGACTTTCAATCCTATTGATGCCGCTTCGATTTCTTGTTCATACCCTCCGCAATGATTCGGAGTTGATATCCTCCGGACGGATTTCGTCGGCGTTCTCGCGTCGACTCGGCCTTAACGGGAGAACCCGTTTTCAGTGTTCGTCGCCTAGTGACGCTGGGGCCACATCGGGAGCCTTTGCGTCTGAGTGACCGCCTTCGTTGGTCAATGCGGCAAGGATACGCCTGACCCAAATCTAGCCAAGCTCCCTTAGGCTCGAGAACGTATCGCGGAATTCGAATGGCATTTCGGGGGAGGAGTAAAAAAGGTATATCGTGGGTCACTCGTTGTTGTAATTATGGGTCGCCCCCGCTTATGGTCATATATAGTATATATATGCCTATACCCACATTAATCCCTCACTTTTCTGTTTTCATCCAGTCAATAACTGTATTTATGAGGCTGTTGTATGTAGGTTAAATTTTACTATTTCCTTTATTTCGAGATTTAAAAAAATTTTATACTTCGATTTTTTTTTTTTTTTTTTTTTTTTTTTTTTTTTTTTTACAAAAAGGAATTCTTGATTTCTCAAAATTTTTATTTTTTGATAATTTTTCAGCTCAAAAGTAAGACAAATAAGGCATAATTTGACTCCAGACGTATATTTTACCCGTAAATCTGGAGTTTAATGACCGAACTTGCAGGAAAATATTTTCCAAAACTTTATCCGAAGTTGTAAATTTTCTTAATGTCTTATTACTGCTTATTCCAATGGCAATTTATAAAGCTCACACGTGTACGCAGGACCAGAATTACTCGGTGTACATAAGCATTCAACGATTTGATCCTCAGATTATATTTTTATTTGTTACTAAACATATTTTTTAACTAGGAAAAATTGCAAAATAAATGTCAAGTAATGAAATATTACTCAAAAGATTGATATCATAAAAAGGCAAGAGCCAAGAAGCTTATTTCTCCACGACGTGGGGCTGAGTGTGCCCCAGTGGTTAGGTGAGGCAGAGCGGAAACAGAGTAAGAGGCCAACTCAACACCACCTGATGCCAGCGGCCGGGAGCGAACCAACGCCATACCGACACCTGTCGGAGCCCGCCACTATAACTACTGAGCCATCGGGCTCTTATTGTTATCATATATATATATATAATATATATATATATATGATGAATAAAACCACGAAGGAAAGGATTAGACGAAAGCGCTTGAGCACCGTTTTGTGTTTCCTTTCCTTCGTGGTTTTATTCATCATAAATATTTTTCACGTGTTACTTTCGTGAAATAATTTTCATATATATATATATATAATATATATATATATATATATATATATATATATATATATATATATATTTCCTCACTTGATATGTGCTCAGAGATATCGGATTATTTATCTTGAAATAATCAAGTTTTAGTTATAATGATGACCTCTTTATCTTGTTCAGTGTGATTCCATGTAAGGTATATACTGTGTATATATATATATATATATATATGTGTGTGTGTTCCTGTCTTCCCTACAGAATCGCGACAATCTTTAGGATACATACAGAGCGTATCCCGACATGAACGTGCGTATCACAGCATTAGCAATGCCAAGGTGGTTTATTTTTATAAATGCTATTTTTTATCATCAAAAAGGGAGATATAATTAAGGTGAGGCTAGGTTAGGTTAGGTTTGGTTAAATTTATTATTTTTTTTAGATTGGGTAAATGTCGCGCTGCAAAATTTCATATATGAAAATGTTGCGGTTTTATAAGTGTGTGTGTGTGTGTGTGTTTATGCAACAGCAGTTATGTTAAAAATAATAATTGCAAGTGTGTTACAGTGTCTGGAAGTGCCATGGATGTGTCTCTTATACGTTCATGCGAAACCATTTACACCTCCTGGTATCATTCCTTTGCCATTACAGTGTATTTGCTCTGTTTAAACTCTCTTCGTGCATGAGCCTTCAGGAGTTAAGTCTAGATTTATCGAATAATGTTATGCAAAGGTGTACCGACCTTAATCATCACTTATCTCGTACGGGAGGAGAACCAGCTCTTCGTAAATATCCAAATTAAGTTTTATAATCTCCATTATTAGATAGAACATTGAAACCAGTTACATTATATTGTACACCGAAGGCCATAAAAGCTATTTACTAACGTTATATAAAAGCTATTTCTAATATAAGAATAAACATCTACGCATTCTGAACTAACAAGGAAAAAACAAGAGCCTATTTTCAATTATTTATTTTTTTCTCATCAAAAACCGTTCAATGACTTCCCTACACCCAGAAAAGAAGGAGTTACCAGCTAACATTAAATTATAATATCGTGCTTAATGTTAGGCTGCTTTAATTAAAACCTTAACGAGAGTGATGCCGTATTTGGTATAAACTAAATGTATATGTACACTTTGTACAGCCTAATTTACGATGCAAGCATGGGAACTACTTCAGTACGAGTTTACATAATTTTTTGCGTCATCTCGTAATCATTTCGAAATATATAGTTTGAACGATCAATTCTCCCATTTAAGGACCTTTATAATTTGCTATTTCACGACGATATTAATTACAAATAAGACAATGTGTAAATATAGGAATGGGGAAGACTTAGCAAAGTATAGGAAATGCTAGCAGCAAATTCTTTTACAAGCACGACACCATTATTACGTAAAATGTATACATACACGCCTCATTAAGCAAAGGGGTCTTCCTCAATCCTTCTTATATAGACGCCTTGAAGGAAGATTCAAATAAATTTGATATGATGCCAAGAAAATATTCTGGAAAGTCAGTTATGAATGTATTCCCAGGTCAAGTACCACAGGTGACGTTTCGCTCCCTACCATTCCTTCTCTAAGTCATACTATTAGTACACCGTATTATATATAGATATATATATATACATAAAAAATAGTGTTTACCATTGCTGACTAGGAATCCACCGGCTCCGGGCTCAGTTCCCAGAAATGGCAGACGGCACTCAACTCACCCAGCTGTTTATATTTCCATACCAAAAAATTGGTTAGTAGATAAATGGGCACCCTGGGTAGCCTAACGGTTAAGAAGCTGGGCTACTGGTCGGAAGGTCGTGAGATCGAGTCTGGGCGAGGACTTCATAGTTTCTGACCAGCCGTGGTGAGTCATGTTTCGGATTCCACGTTAAGCTATAGGTCTAAGATGGGGTAACAAGCTTGACCTTTGACAGAATGAACAATTTAGGCGGAAGCAAAAAAAGGTTACAAATATATATATATATACTCTGTATACCTTTGGTAGCCAAAGGTTACCAAAGGTATACAGAGTGTCCCAAAATGAACATACCAAAAACAAATATTATTTGCTGTTTTATTCTTAGGGGTATAAAAAAAAGAATCGAAACCCATGTGATTAAGGAGGTCCTGAATTTTCTTAACATTTCTTTACATTTAATACAGGGTGCCCCAAAATGAATACACGAAAACGTATTTTAATTATATATTTATTAGTTCAGATGCAGCGAAATGAAAATGACATATTCTGAAGGGTTATAAATTTTATTTAATTCAGCTAATAAACTCGTACGTGGGTTCCATCATTAACTATAATTAATCTTATTCCGAGTTCAATTTTTGGAAACATTTTCCAACACAGTTTCAGGGATGGACATGACAGTATTAGTAATAGAGTAATTATAGCCAATGATGGAAAATATGAACAAGTTTATTAACAGAAATATAACTTTTAACTCTTCAGAATATAATGGAATTTAGAATTTGCTGCCATCCGAACTCATAAATATAAAATTAGGATTTGTTTTAGGTATATTCATTTGGGGACACCATATATATATATATATATATATATATTATATATATATATATATATGAAAATTATTTCACGAAAGTAACACGTGAAAAATATTTATGATGAATAAAACCACGAAGGAAAGGAAACACAAAAAGGTGCTCAAGCGCTTTCGTCTAATGACATCCTCAGGAACACTGAAGTACATAAAAGGTTACGGCCTATATATAGGTTACAGAAAAAAAAAAAAAATAAATAAATAACATACATACACACAAACATACATATATATATATATACATACATATCTACACACATACATATATACATATTATGCAATAAACGGAGAAGTAAAAATAAAAATTAAAAATTAAAGATTAGAGGATTAACAAAGAGGCATACAGATTTGTAAGGAAAAATATCGATTTTTAGCACAAGATCAAATGAATTAAAAATACAAATTTATACTGGAAATCTACCCGGGTTTTAACACTTTGCCTTTTAGAGTCAAGATTCGATATATATAAAAATAAAATGAAGATTAAAAGTTAATAAAGTAGCGTACAAGTTTACCAAAGATTTAGCGTCCTACCCTTTTTATCTAAATTTGTTTTGAAGGAATTCAAAACAACAGGATCGAGTTGAAAAAGACCTTTGCTTATGTTGAAGTTATTTGAAAGTTGGATAATGGCAGACTCAAGAATATTTCTATTGACAATGTTGCTAGAATGAAATAAAACTGAAGCATTATTCCAATCAATATGTTATTTATTTATTTTTTTTTCTTTCTGTAACCTATATATAGAGGCAGTAACCTTTTATGTACTTCAGTGTTCCTGAGGATGTCATTAGACGAAAGCGCTTGAGCACCTTTTTGTGTTTCCTTTCCTTGGTGGTTTTATTCATCATATATATATATATATGGTTATACCTCACACACACGCATATATATATATATATATATATATATATAATATATATATATATCATAATAATCAGTAAGGACCGGAAACTGGCACAGTGCTCAGGCCAGATGAATGCAAACCACTGAAATAACTCCAGTATTATTTATTAACCAGAACCATCGCGAGTCGAAACTCCCACTTCACTATATAATCACTTCACTTACAGGGAAACGGTGTACTTACCTATCGAGCTACGGACGCTGGTTTACTACGCAAATACTTTTCAAGTACTGACAAAATTTTCGACACGTTAAAATCTTATTTCCTGTTTGCGTGAAAGGTCGGAAACAGATGACAAAAAAAGTCCTTGCCTCTCGAGTGTACATCCTGTCACATGAAATCTAACTCGGGTTCCTTTATTTTTATTCAAAATTTGACCCACTGATACGCGAGTCGGCATTTCGATGTCAAAGGTCGAGTCCTAAATCGGTCGGAGATTTCAAAGTGATAAAATATCACATTGCAAAAAAAGCTTTTTTTTTCCCCTTACGTCACAACGCGTGTGGGAAAAAGTGCGACCACTTCTGGCGTGTAATAACTTTATGCTTGACTTATCTCGACATTAAGGCATGTTTTTCTTTGAAATGCGCTTGTATATACCGTTAGACACTATATATATATATATATATTATATATATATATATATATATTATATATATATATATATGTTACAACAAGGAATGGTACCCTGAGAAAATAATATATATATTATATATATATATATATATATATATATATATATATAAATATATATATATATTAGAAAATTTATGACAAAAGGAAAATCTATAGAAATTGGCTTCTTTTATCAATCTGCTTATAATTTTTTTTCTCTCTCTCTCTCTCTCTCAAATATATGCACATATCAGCAATGACGTGAGGATTGATTGCAATGCTGCCTTTAATTATAGGTCCAGCTGTTTACGTGCATAAATTAATAGAGAAGTTTTGTGTGTATATATATATATTATTATTATTATTATTATTTGAGAAGATATACTGTAAATTCCTGATGGTTATTTCTCTTAATTTATTTGAAAGTTGCTCCAAGATTGAAACCGACTATAATTAAATTGTGAGAAGGGATATACAATTTTAAATTATATATATATATATATATATATATATATATATATATATATCTATATATTATATATATATATAAAATAGATGTGATTCTTGGAAGTTGAGGTTATCAGTTAAGAGGGCCAGAAACTGGGCCAGTGCTCAGGCCAACGAATGGGGCTAATGGAATTGAGGCACATAAAAGTTAATAAACCGAAACGTTTTCATATATATAAATATATATTGATGGGTTGTTTAACCTCCTTCGTAACATCTAAGGTCATATGACGAAGGGGTCCTACAGCTTTACGTGGAATCCGAACCACGAATCGGTACATAATCTGGATGCGGAGGAGGGTCCCCCATCCAACTACTTTCCAGACCCAATGTCGCTCAACTTCGCTGATCGATATGACATTGGCGATAACGTAATCCTTCAGACTATATTGTTTGCCTATTTCTTTTAACCCAAATCAGATGTCAGCGAAATATTGTGAAGTATAATGACATTGACTAACAGTACTATTGATAATAACAATTATTTTATCATCATTATCATCATCATCATCATCATTAATTATTATTATTATTATAATAATAGCGACAAAGGTGCAACGTACCTGAACATTATGGTTACTTCGCAGGGTTAATTGATTAAACGAGTAATTAATTACAGGTGTAAATTATGAGCAACGGTAAATTTCAGGTAAAAAATAAGCAGGATAAAAAAAGTAATTTTAAAAGAAATTAATTACATTTAAAAAAATAAAACTTAATTAAATAAAAGTTTTTGCTTTTGGTTTTGTATTGTAAAGATTCAGACAGCTTTACAATTTAACATATATACATATATATATATATAACATATATATATATATATATATATATATATATATATATATATATATATATATATATATATATAAATGAAAATGAAAATTAAAAGTTTTATTGGCAGACTATACTCCATATGACAAATATTATTAATACAATGACAGTTCATATACTAAGGACAGAAATATATACAACTGATTAGAAATAATACTGTAATGTCGAAGTTAAGTGGAGCTACAGACAGACGTTTTCGTACCAAGAAGCCCATAGCTTAGACTTTAGAGGGTAAATGGCAGGACTCATGGACAGCTTGGATGATCGGGTTGGTTGATTTTTTAATTCTTCGCATTAGACTGTATTGAGCACGTCTTGTTACCTCCGGGAAGCTCGGGACATTGCGGGTAGCAAACACTTGCGAAGCTGAGCATCTCGGGGGTAATTTATGTAAGAGTCTAAAAGACCTGTTGTACAGCAAATTTAGGGTTCTGCCAGAACCTTTTTTATAATTCACCCAGAGTTGTCCGTATATATTACTGCAGAAAGTACGAAAGAGATTGTCTTTAGCTTCACTTGTACAGAATCGAAAGTTCCTTATGGTCATATTCGCTTTAGCACACAGGCTTCGAGATTGTTTTCTTCTATCCGAGTCATCACTCAAGGACTGGTAATAGTTTGACCCAATACTTAAACTCCTGTACTTCCTCAATTACTCACCATTCATTTTAAACCTTATATCAGCTGGCTGATTACAGCTTTTAGGATGAAATGCATAACCTTAGTTTTTGTAACTTAAAAAGAATATCATGTTTCTGCGATACTCTTCGAAAGACTTTTAGTAGCCGATCCAGACCTTTAACAGAGGGACTTAATTAACACCATAAATCGGCATAAGCTAATTATTTTCCTTGTGTTACCTATACACATCCACTGTTGCCTCGTTAAGTGAAGCAATTAATCCGTCAATATACACATTAAACAGCATAAGGGAGAGCAAGGAGCCTTGTCTCACCCCGCAAAAGGAACCAAAACACTCGGATAGTACATTGCCCCACCTAACAGTGAAAGATTGGTGGGAATATCAAAATTTCAATAAATTTAATATGTACATGGGAACCTTCCTGTCTTCTAGTTTTGCAAATAAAATATTGTGGTTCACCCTATCATATGCCTTACTAATATCTAGGAAACAGCTGGTGTATTTAGATGTAGTGTATTTAGATTTTCAAAAAGCGTTTGACACCGTACCGCACAAAAGACTCATTGAGAAAACTAAGGCTCATGGAATCAGGGGTGTAGTAATAAATTGGATAGAAGAGTGGTTGCGAGGTAGGAAACAGAGGGTGGTCGTTGATGGAGCGGAGTCGTGTTGGACTAATGTAGCGAGTGACGTTCCTCAGGGTTCTGTATTGGGCCCCTTGCTTTTTCTTATATATATTAACGATTTAGATGTCGGCCTAGTCAGTACAGTTTCAAAGTTTGCGGATGACACGAAGCTGGGTGGTAGGGCGATTAATGACGAAGATAGAGGTAAGATCCAGGAAGATCTGAATAAAATCATTGATTGGTCAGTCACATGGCAAATGAGATTTAACGTCGGTAACTGCAAAATTTTGCATATAGGTTCGCGTAACGGTAATTTTGCGTATAGTATGTCAGGGAAAGATTTAACAAGCGTAGAGCAGGAAAAAGATTTAGGAGTTATAGTCACTGGTGATTTAGAAGTAGCGAAACAAAGTACAGCAGCGGTCAATAAAGCGAACAAAGTGTTAGGTTTTATAGCTCGGAATTTTGAGTACAAATCGCGCGATATTATAGTTTCCTCTTTATAAATCATTAGTTAGACCCATTTGGAGTACGCGGTCCAATTTTGGAATCCGCATATGCGCAAAGATATAGACAAAATCGAAAGAGTTCAAAGACAAGCAACTAAGATGATTCCGTCGCTTAGGTCAAAGTCGTACGAGGATAGGCTTCAGGAGTTAAAATTGACTACATCGAGACTAGGAGGCTAAGGGGCGATCTAATCCAGGTTTTCAAAATTATAAATGGGTTCGATAACGTAGATAGAGATAGCTTTTTCGAAATATCTCAATATAATAGGACTAGAAATAACGGTTGTAAGTTGACAAGTAGAAGGTTCGAGACAGCAGTTGCCAAAAACTTTTTACGCATAGAATAAAATAGCTGGAATAGTTTGCCGGTAGAAGTAATTAGTAGCACGTCTATAAACATGTTTAAAAATCGATTAGACGCATATGTTGATAGATTGGGTATAGTTTAAGGTAGTAAAATTAAGGCTTTGTGGTGATAGATCCCACAACTCAACACAAGTGTTGTGGGATATAGGGAGGCAGCATCTGTCCTTACACACCCCATTTAAAGAGATTCCTCTGCCGAGCGGTGCCCCTCATAGTACTGTGAGGTATTAAAAACTCATGATCATCACTTGCCCCACAAACACCTTTAAATGGGAGACCCAAAATGGGTGCATACACATTTCTACATTACTGTACAGTCTTTACAGCCACACCTACACTTTTCCTCCTAAGTATATATATTGTAATGTATATGGTTGTAAATTGTGACTTGGTCCGCAATTGATATGGACCGTGACTTATTTTTGGTTGGCAAGGTACTGGTATTGATGGATACCGTAATGAAATTGACTGGATTCCTTGGATCTGATATATTTGCATGTCGTTTATAAATAGATATAGAGTGTAACATATTTGTGGATAGTAGTCTATTATGACTTGATCCTCTGGATCCAGAGATTCTATCTTTAGTTTTAAATTGAAAATTAATTAGTTTTAAATTGATAATTATTTAGTTTTGTAAAAATTGGTCGTTGCCAATGTACAGGCAGTTTTTATATAGTGGAGCCGCCTCGATGGGCCGAAGTGGCCCCTAGTGTGCCCACTGTAAAAATTTCTTATGTTCTTGTGGTTCGGAACCCACGTAAAATTGTAGGTCCCCTCCGCCACCACGGAGGACATGCACAATACACAATTACAAGCACAGTTAGGTAGACCAGCCATGAGTGGATCCTAGGGTCTTTGTTGGTCTGAAACATTATTATATATATATATATATATACATAGAGAGAGAGAGAGAAGAGAGAGAGAGAGAGAGAGAGAGAGAGAGAGAGAGAGAGAGAAGTTTGAATAAAAATTGTTATTTAACATTTTCAAGGAATTACATTTTGTTGCAAACTGATTCAGGTTTTTATCTCTTTACCTCCCCCCTCCCTCTCTCTCGCTCACACACACACACACACACATATATATAATAATATATATATTATATATATATATATACACACACACATAGTATATACTATATACTATATAGTATGAATGCCATAAACATTGTATTATTTAACATTCCAAACATTTTGAGAAAACCGTGCATTTTCCCATCATCAGTGACCTAAAATAAGGAAATGAGAACCGTAACAAATTAATTGATAAAACCTTAAAATTCAACAGTTAAAAGCAATAAACTAAGGCATAATCCGTTACTAAACTGTAACTGGTTTTAAGTACACAATAATTTATGTAAGTACAATATAATCGTTAAAAGAAGGGTCAATTTTCTCTCTCTCTCTCTCTCTCATATATATATATATATATATATATATATATATATATATTATATATATATATATATATGAATAGGCACAGTTATTTATAATTTGAGTACCCTTTCTAGGAGTGCCAATGATTTCTCTGAATGTCTGACGAATGGGTCGTGGATAAGAGGTTATCACGTGATAATGGAGTGGAGATGGAAGTAGAGAATCAAGTTTACGAAAGAAACGGAGTCTTATTTTTAATGAGGTTTATGGTGTCTCTGAGCAAGCATTAACGGCTGATTTTAATGTGTTTTGAAACTACTCGAGTTTCTACCGCACAAAAACTCAAAGTGGAGTTCTGAAGACGCCCATTTTATCTTCTTTCGTTTTGGAATGGTGAAGGGCGGGGAGATTTGATCCTCTGAGAGAAACAATTTTGCCTTGAATAACTACGAAAAGCAAATTAATTCTTTGTTAAAATCTTGAAAATAAGTTTATGGAGTCGTATTTTGTAATATTTAATTGTTTAAAGTTAAATTTGACAGATTCTTAAGGACAATTATATTAACGTCATGGATTTTTCTGGTACTAAATTTGTCACGTTTTAATTCTAGCTTTCATGGCGAGTTAAAAATGTTATAATGTTATAATGTTTCAGACCAGCAAAGACCCTAGGATCCACTCAGGACCGACAAATGCGGCCCATTACGCTAATTCCTGAATTATTATTAGCAGCATTGTCGAGAGTCAAACCTACGACCTTAGTGTTACCCACTGACCCACGGGCGCTAGTTTGATAATGAGTTAAGACGACCATATTTATTCATTCCCTATGAAAGGAAAACCAACGAAAAGTCGACACTTTATTATAATCTGAAAACGTGTTTTCGGTTCTCATACGGTTACCCTCATCAGGTAGACACAAAATACTTTGCGCCCAGCTGAAGGCGGATAATGGGGTGTGTGGGGAGAGTACGCAATGGAAGAACAACAACAACTTGTTTCTAGAAATGACTGTTTCGTAATGAGTTGTAATTCCATTTTTTAGAATATGGTTATCATATTTTTATTTTCATTTATCACCAATTTAAGTTTATAAATGTTAATTTTAACATGTTAAATTTTAACACTGAATATTAATTCTTATTTGCACATTTACTTTCTCTCGGCAAATTAAAATTTCTACTTTATCGTTCAACCACCTCCATCTCCTTATAGGGAGCGTAAGTCCCGAAACGTTGATACTTAAAACGAATTAAATATTCCATATTCGGTGCCATCAATTGTTTTTCTTAACGCATTTGTTCCAACTTGACATCCGCGTTTGTGGTGCGTCAAAAAAAACGGAGCTGTTTTTAAAATATGCGATGAGCCTCGTGCTTTCAGTCACGCATAATCGATTTAGCCACGGATTAAGTGTCGAATTAGAAGTGTCGAGTTAGTAAATGTAATCTATTATTTAGTTATTCCTAAAATTATAAATAAAAGATTTTTCAGGTACTAAATTTGTCAGAATTTGCGCGCGCACGCACGTACACACACACACACACACACACACACACACACACACACACACGCTTGCCAAATTAGTTTTTCACCGCTCATTTTCTCATTTTGCATATTCCTGATGCCTATCGCCCCATCGAAAATGGGCTTTGGTAGTGTATGTATGTAATGGAAGTTATTAATACGAGAAATATATTTCCGTATATACAGTCCACACAAAAAGTTTGGTCCAACGTAATTTTTAAAATGTGACCTGTCAACCATAATCAACCACCGTGTGAAAAAAAAAAATCAGTAAATTTAGGTTTCTCGGAAAATACAATTCTTTCATGCGATTCTAATCATTTTTTCCGACGTCGTAATCAATGTCATATGTTGTTGGGCAAATAATAATAATAATAATAATAATATTAATACTATTATTTGGATCCAGACGCCTGTCAGTCATTACACCGTAGAAAGATGGTTATAAGGTGAGCAAATTATACCATAAGATTCCTAATATATCTGCGAGTAACTTTAGCCACCACAAGGACTGATTATGTTTGATATGTCACATAGTTAAAGTAACGTTCGACGGGACTTTTTGCAATGAATGTACAGTTTCGGAAAAAAGTTAGTCTACATATTACATAAAATTTCTTAAAACATAAAAAGATCACTCATCGGTAAAATTAAAGTTTTGTTTCAATATTTTAGTTTTTTCGGTTATAGTAATAAAATTTGAAAACGAAACCAGATCATAAGTAATTTTTTGTACTTTTTAGAAATTTTAGGTTTGTAGGCAAACTTTTTTCCGGAACTGAACATTAACAGCATTTGAACAAAGGATACATTGTTACTCAATGCATCCATATTTAATTCATTTATGTAAAAACATTATGTAAACAGAGCGTGGGAGAAGCCATTTTCGCACAAGTAATTTGCCATAAGTAGATAATGTTTGGATGGAAATGGGGTAAGGGGGCAGAGTAGTGGGTAAAGCATGGCATTAAAACGCCATGTGGGTTGACTTCTGATCACTTGTTTAACAATATTTAGGTTGAAAAGTGTATAGGAACAAATATGTAGCAAAGGAATATTCTAATATAACTCGACTATATTGATCTCATATATTGATCTTGATCTGAAGAGAAATATTAATTTATTCTATTATTAAAAACAAAATTTTTAAGAAAGCGCTCCTTCGGTATTACATTTAACCCTTTAGCGCACAGTGTTAACTTTACTGACTTTGTTCTGGCTAACGCCAGACGACTTTATTCAGTCTCGGAAAAGACACCTCTGTGTAGTAAAGAGTTAAAAATACATTCTTTTAAATATGTATTTAAAAGCTGTAATCTCCAAACAATAAAATTAATATTAAAATTAAAATTTATTACTTTGGAACTCTTTTCACATCATTAATGGACTCCCTTTCTTTCGGTGCCGTGTAGCAAATTGATGAATCACTCCAATTATATAATGTTAATAAAACATTAAATCAATTGTTGCGAATTTGTGGAATTTTTTTCCTTTCAAACGTTTCGAGTAATCGGTGGATTGAGACGTCGAGAAGAAAGAGCTTACAAATCAAATCACCGTTTCGCCTTTTCCAAATTTAATCAAGATTTATTTTACTCCCATTAAAGTCATTAAGAAAGCTAATGGCTTATAAACACATCCTACTCCCACTTTTATATATAGTCTGTTAAGGTATTAGCTATTAAGGGGGAGTTTATATTGTTTACACACATATATATATATATATATATATATAATATATATATATATGATGAATAAAACCACGAAGGAAAGGAAACACAAAATGGTGCTCAAGCGCTTTCGTCTAATGACATCCTCAGGAACACTGAAGTACATGAAAGGGTGACAGCCTATATATAGGTTACAGAAAGAAAAAAAAGAAAAATAAATAATATATATATATATATATATAATATATATATGCAATAAACGGAGAAGTAAAAATAAAAATTAAAAATTATATATATATATATATAGTAACTATAGAGACATGTTATCTGCGTTCCTCGAGCTTGTATCTAAATCTTTCAAGATTGAGGCAAGTAAATAATCACACAACCTGTGTCGATACAATACTTTCGTTTCTATTTTAATGCAAAGGATTTCAATGCGAGTCGAAAATGATCCAATAAAATTAAAATAAGCTATCTAAACATGCGTTTGTGTTCAAGCATTACTGTTCAACAAAGATTCTGTTCCTTTGGTCGTGTTGGGCGTTCCTTACTGACTTTGTATTGCTGATTTCGAAAATAATAGTGAAATTTTTCTATCACCCACAATTTTATATATATATATATATATAATATATATATATATATATATTATATATATATAGAGAGAGAGAGAGAGAGAGAGAGAGAGAGGAAAATAATCCCGCACGACCAGTCCCGTTCCAGTGTCTCTAGTCGTACCCCCAATTTGCAAACCACTGGTCTCCCCATTAAGTGCAATTCATCTAACTGGTATTTTAGCCATTTTCAGTGCCACAGTACCATCTTCAGTCCCAGTACCTCCCGAAAAGTGTATTTCTAATGCTGCCAATTATATCTAAATATTCCTGTTTTTGAAACCAAATTAAAATTCAATTTGTTCAAAACCTGTGTTTGATGGAAACATTTCGCATCCATATTCCTATTCTGGGTGAAAAAATCTACCAGAATCACTCTATTTCACTTGAGGAACAGGAAAAAAGTTCGAATTTGTTGTCCAGTGTTGTCCAGTATGCGTGAAAATTGCATGCAATGCATAATTAATAATGCCAACTCTAAATAGTAAAAGACATTACAAGTCAAACAAAAAATATTAAAAATTTCGATGCAATTTCGTATAATTTTAATTAAAATACTTTCAAATAAAATGGGGAAAACTAATTTAAATTAGGTTCCAAACTTATAAATTCAGAAAAAAAGCTCTAAAAAAACCGTATTTTAAACGGACATTTCAGGACTTTCTCGTTCCCCATCTTCAGTGGTGTTCTATGTATAAGTACGAGGAACATACGATAGTACATATTGTAATCTAGATTAATTATTTATTTCAATAAACTTTCGCAAAAGTAGTTAATGTAAATTTGAGATCACATTTATTAACATAATATTTAGTTCACTTCTCTATTTTACCATTCCAATTAGTGTATTCCTAGACATTGTCTAATGTAAATTTCGTTCTTATTGTTGGATATTATTCTTAATTCAAGTATATTAAAGAGTACTAACCCACGTATTATAATTATAGTTCCGTACTATCAGTGTACTATCTTAGTTTGTGGGTGCATATATCTATAGATACAACACCGCTGAAGATGAGGACAGTAAAGTTCCGAAACGCATCATGATAAAATAAAGATTTCCTTCTTTACCTTGTGGATTAATTTTCCTTGTATGAAAGTTACTGTCGAATCGCTAATTTTAATATGTATACAGGGTGTCCCATAAGTCCGATCTCACAGGAAAATTTATTTTAAATTAAATTTACGAGAGTAATACATTAGAACCGAAACAAATGTTCAAATTGATGTCTTGTTTTGGGACACACTCGTGAGGAAAAGGTCTCCGCCTTTTCCTCACGAGTGTAACTCGCTTCCATATTAGCCACTGCGTTTTATTCTACCTGCAACAACAAAAAAAAAAGGTCCCAAAACAAGACATCAATTTGAACATTTGTTTTAATTCTAATGTACTGCTTTTGTAAATTTAATTATAAATAAATCTTCCTATGAGACCGGACTTATGGGACACCCTGTATATATATATATCCTATATAAAATTTCTAATAATTAATAATTACAATTATAAATATACGAGTTTTTCTTAACGTAAATGATAACAATGATAACAGTGATAGTATTTCGACCTGTAAAATCTATAGAAAACTATTTCCATTATGTTCAAATGTCAAAAGAACAACGTAAAGGAACCTGTTTTTACTGCTGGTCTTCCACCGCTGATACAGAAATGAGAAATATGTAACGGCTTTTGGCTTTATATCAGGTACGCGAGGCAGCTGAACCAAAAGATTTTGATATCGTATCTATAAAACCATCAGTGTATAAATGCCACATACCCATTGGCTATTTCTATACCTCAAGGGATAGGAAAAGGCAAGAGGAATGGTGTCATGGTCATTTCTTTATGTAAGAAAATGGGTTAAAGGTTTAAGAGAAGGAATCTTCAAAGTATTTTTCAAATTGAGGCGAGATGAATCTCAACACCTGTAAAAAAAAAAGAAGTTAGCCAAACTAGTTAGAAAAATGAGAGCAAATTTGGCTTTGGATTCTTCGCTAGCTGTATATTTATATTAAAGAAGTTCAAGATTGAAGTTCGTTTCGTTTGAGCGCTTTCTTCTTCTTCTTCTTCTTCTTCTTACCGAAATTATTCGATGTTCTTTGCGTCGAAGATAGACGACAAACGAAGAAAACAATTCCTGATTGGGTAACCTTGATTAATTGAATGAACTCATGGCCGTGTAAAACGAGCGAATGCTGCATTTGTAACCGCTCATGCATTACTTAATACAATTTTGTAAAGGAAAATTAAGTAATATATATATATATATATATATATATATATATATATAATATATGCTTGTTTATATTTGTTTATATGTGCATGTTTATATATACATACATACATATATGTTAAACACAGACCGTGCATGGAACAAGGAACTCTTCCATGCACGGTTTGTGTTTAACATACAAGTTTCTCAGGGGACCATTCTGAGTTTGTGTACACACACACACACACACACACATATATATAGATAGATAGATAGATAAATAGATAGATAGACAGATAGATAGTTAAGTAAGTAGATAGATAATTGGTGTAGTTCCAGGCGCTTGCTTATGTTAATATAAATTTTGTTCATTATTTTTAGAAATAAACTATATTGGGTCGTGTTCCATTTCTGAAGAGAAGAAGTAGCCACACTTAATCTTAACAATCCTACTCATAAAAGTAATTATAAGAAGCAGCCAAAAAACTTCGTTTACAGTTAATCCTTGTAATGTCTCTAATGAGAGAAAAACTTCCATTAAGCGTATCTCATTTAAGTGGGTTTTACGAAGAACCCATTAATGGATTACGGAAATAATGATTCGCGTGGCGTTTGGCCTTAATTTAAGTCACGGTCGTAGAAAGGTTTCGTGACTGCGATTGTGAAACGGAGTTTCATTCAAAATAAACAAGGAAAATCGTCGTAAATGAAGTAATACTTGTTCAGTCGTCAAATTCTTGCATTCTCATTGTTTAAAATTGGGTATTAATAGATGCAGTTCTGTTCGATACATTGCTTTCGTATCTCTTTCAAAAAAGAGAGAGAGAGAGTTACAAGGAGTTACAAGGAAAAGAAGTACCTCAAAAGGCCTTGCGGCCCATACCGAGGGGGTACCAATGGCAACAGTGCCAGGGAAAATTTTCTAAGAGAGAGAGAGAGAGAGAGAGAGAGAGATGATGCTGCGAGCTGCTCGTACCCTGAATGGGTGTAGGGATTGAGCGACTTTTTTTAAAGCGCAGTGAAACCTTTGTTCTCTGCCTCTGAGTTAATATATATATATAAGGAAGCGGTGCTCCTCGGTGGTATAGGGGTTAGTGTCGCTGACTACGAATCCATCGGCCCTGGGATCGAGACCCGGTGACGGCAGGCGGCGCGCAGCAAGCCCAGCTGTTCATCCTTTCATACAATAAAAAAAATTGGTTGATAGATGAATGGGTACCCTGGGTAGCCAGTGGTCAAGACGCAGAGCTGCTGGTGGGGCGTGGTTCGGATTCCACGTTAAACTGTAGTTCTAAGGTGGAGTGAGAAGCTTAACCTTCGTCGGAATGAACAATTCGGGCGGAAGCTAAACAAAGGCTATACATATAATATATATATATATATATATATATATATATATATATATATATATATATATATATATATATATATATATATACAGGGTGTAACAAAAGTCCGTTCTCATAGGGGAATAAGATAGAACAGAAATGAACGAGAAAAACGAGTAGCAATGTGTGAACGGCTACATGGAATGCAGTTTGAGCATGTACTGGATTAATTGGTAAGTTAATTGTATTGTTTGTAATGTATAGTTAAAACTATTTTCTTGTTCAATTCTGTTATATCTCATTTCCTTATGAGAACGGACTTTTGTTACACCCTGTATATTAGGGGCTGCACTGTGGAAGTGTCTTTTTATTGCCAATGAAGTTTCCCATTTCCACATATATACACAATATCTAATTTCCAATCTATTTTATAGCAATAGTGTTATCATTGAGTCTAAAATTAGAGCAATCTGAATGCAAAGGGGGCGATGTTGGGTTTGTTGCGAACTGCTTCTATGCTGTTTGAATAGGTTTTAACCCTTTAACTCCGAACGTTTTTGCAGGGTTAAGTCTAAATGTGTGTATTTGAAACGGTACGTATTCGACCCAGTCGGCGTTAGAGGGTTAAAAATGATAAAGTAACCGAGTTGTAATATTTCATATTTAATACCGTGTGGCCCATTCTTTCAGTGAAAATGTTCCCATAAAGTACTTTTATAAAAACTTTCCCGTAATTTTTGTGACCTGTCCATTTCATCTCATTTCAGATAGACAAAAAGACCTAAATACTCGCCATTCATTCCGTCTGTTTTGCTTCATCAACAGTTAGAAGAAGTTGACGGAACGGCCATATGCCGACCTGTGGTCTTCGCGGCCATCCTGACGCGGTTAGCTGACTCCGTTTGATTCTGCTCTGGTTTTTTTTCCATCCCCCCCCTTCAAGTATAAATGTTCTACAAGCTATGTTTAACCTTTTGATGTGTTTATGTTGCTATTCGCTTGTAATTACTTCATACGTCTCCAGATTTAAGGTGGATTAGTCATGGGTAATCTCGTAGTTTAGCCTCGCGAATTCGTCTAGGAAATTTAACGTCACAAATTATTGAAATAAAAAATAATAAAACTGATTTTATTTAGATCACAGTTTAGGTTAGGTTAGGTTAGGTGTACTTTTAAGTTGTGTTTAAATGTTCCAAATTAACTTTGTTTTTATTTTTACTGCAGAAGTAGTTTCAAACATGGCACAACGTCAAAGATAGATGTTGCGTATATGTACGCAACGACCTACCTTACATAAAATAAAAATAAATACAATAAAAATAAAAATAAAATAAAATAAATTAATTTGCGATGTTTAAACAACTAAAAAGTACAACTACCTAATTTGCGACGTTAAACTACGCTAAACTACAAAATTACCTTTATTTATTATAAGGTTATTTTAACTAATAAAAAGTTAATTTGTCATAATAAGTCCTAAATATCACGTGGTATCTGGGTTACTGCCTATACATCACATGCTCTAAAAATTACTTTATATACAAGTTATCCATAAAGCTTTCCACGTTTCATAATTTGCAAGACTTTCTTTCACTCAAACCGAATTGGTAAATGTTTAAATCAACAAAAACCACATTTATGTTCTTAAAAAAATTACTGCTAATTGGAGTGTTCTATTAAGGTTCATGTAAAACCATTAGAAATAAGTAACATTACAGTCAAACTTACCTTCAAAATAGCTCGATAAACTGTAACGTTGGATAAGTAATTTCTTTTAAAAAATAAACACTAAAAACCCTGTCCAAATTTTACAATATTATAATCCTTTAAAGCAATTCTGTTTTGTTTCGCTTAAATTGTGTCAATTTGCACCAAAGATCTTATGGACGAGAGACACAAGAAGAAAATCACACACAACCTACTCCCTTGATGTCTCAGAAAGCACTGACTGACTTTTCCATTTCAGGTTTTACCGCTACAACGATCTACGTATAGGGTTAATTAACAGGATTTTAATTATAAATATTCAAGATAGTAACATTTTATTAACTCTTTTTTCAAACATAATTTATGAAAACAGGAAAGTCTTTGCAAGTTCCTTCCTATTTAAATGCTTTGCTTTGCCACGTATATTAAAATAGGTTGCTTATAATTTAATCTTATTAAATAAAACATTAATAAATTAAATTAAATGTTTAATAAGTTATTCTAAATCATGTTTAAATCGTGTTTAAATTCGGTAATCGCTGGTATATACCTTTCGAGAATTTAATATTAAAAAAAAATCTCTCCTTTCATGTATTTTAAAGAATGACTTTTCTTTCCTGCATTAACACCAAAATACTTTGTCCAAGGTATTTATCATTCTGTTAATTTTGTTAACGGTTTTTTCCTCTCTCGCGAGACGTAAAGATCATCGGTTTTTAAAGTGATTAAAGAAATTCCTTCCTCTGACATACCTTTCCAATGAATTTATCTTAAAAAGGTGTATCAGTAAAGGTTTCTTCGCGCGAGAAAGGAAAAAAAAAATACACGTGTTTGTATTTTAGACCAACAAAGTACTGCGTTCAAAATTGTGAAGCCCAATTTTGCTAAAATTGAACTAAATAAGTGATGTTATTTCATAATAAATTTTTGTTTAGATTTAACGCAAATAAAATTATATTTACTCGAAATGTTCAAATTTTTCACGCGAAGTTAAATCCAATTTCGAGTAAATACACAATCTTATACAATCTTATGATGCGTTTAATCTAAATTTATTATGAAGTAACATCATCTATTTATATAAGTTTTAACAAAACTGAGCTTCACAATTTTTAAAGCACTATAAAATTTTTGTTTAAATTAAATACTTTTTGTAAGTGTTGTATTACTATTTTTTTTTATCAGTTTTGCGGAAATGTTCAGACAGCTCAAGGATGGACAGTGTTTATATATGTACATCGGTCGAGCGAATTGGGTCACGTGCACAAGATTCGGTAATCGCTGTTCTTGCTCTTTAAAAAGAACACATAATTAAGTAAACTGTTCCGGAGATTTCAAGTTTGAAATATTTTTAATTGGATTTGGTTTCTCTCTCTCTCTCTCTCTCTCTCTCTCTCTCTCTCTCTCTCTCCAGTAATTACTGGTATTTGAGAAAGAACACAGTTAACAATTTGTTAAGACTTTAGAATAAATTTTAGATTTTGGTTTTTTATGCTTTCGAAGTTTTAAGGGAAGTAACTGTATCGCTTCAAAAATTGAGGAAAGCTGATACAGTATTTATAAAGAGATCATAAATTAGGGAAACAAAATATAACGTTTAGATATTCTTCTCCCTTAATCCTGACATATATATATATATATTTTTTTTTTTTAGTTCAGGAAGAACCGATTCGCCTCTATTTAAAGGGCATATCTCAGCGGAAAAACAAAGAAAAAGTGAGAGGAAAGACAGAGGAAAAAGAAAGGGTGGAGGGGACAGTCGAAGTGGAAAAAGACCAAGGATGACAAGGACTGCAGGGTCGAGCCCCATCATCCTTGGGTGCTAGGGCCGGGAGGGCGCACGTGAAACCTCCAGGAACAAGCACGTACAAACGAGCACAAAGAGCACTCAAGAGCACGAGCTTAGAACCCCCTTGCGGGATATAATATTATATATATATAATATATATATATAATATATATATATATATGAAACGAGACACACACACACACACACACACACACACAAAGGGACAGCGAAATTTCCTCTTTAGTTATAATATCATTGTTTATTACAGATGAAAAGAATTATAATCTATACTATAATAAGAGAGCTGTCCGTCCGTCTGTCCGTCTGTCTGTCTGTCCGTCCGTCACACTTTCAGAAATTGTGAGAAAAAATTGTGAGAAAAAATTCAGAAATTGTAAAAAAATTCAGAAATTGTATTACGGGCGGCAATGTGAAGCTCAAGATTTTCATGACTGTGTTCTTTTCTGTAGTTTAGCAATGGGGGAAGGTGAGGGTGGGGGGAAGGGTGGGAGTGGGGGGAAGGGTTGGGGTGGGGGGAAGGGTTGGGGTGGGCGGAAGGGTGGGGTGGGGGTAATGGGGGATGGATGTGGTAATGGGGAGGGAGGGGGTTAGCCCCCAAGTTGTATGAATGGGGTGAGGAGGTTTTGGGAGATACCAGATTCAGAAATGTTGACACAATGTGAAGCTCAAAATTTTCACGGCTGGTTCTTTTTTTGTAGTTTAGCCTGTCTAACCGTACAGTTCCCGTCACTTCGCTGACGGTTAGACAGGCTAAACTACAAAAAAAAGAACCCAGCCGTGAAAATTTTGAGCTTCACACTGTGTCAACATTTCTGAATCTGGTATCTCCCAAAACCTCCTCACCCCATTCATACAACTTGGGGGCTAACCCCCTCCCCCATTACCCCCACCCCTCCCCATTACCACACCCATCCCCCATTACCCCCACCCCCACCATTCCGCCCACCCCAACCCTTCCCCCCACTCCCACCCTTCCCCCATTGCTAAACTACAGAAAGAACACAGTCATGAAAATCTTGAGCTTCACATTGCCGCCCGTAATACAATTTCTGAATTTTTTTTACAATTTCTGAATTTTTTCTCACAATTTTTTCTAACAATTTCTGAAAGTGTGACGGACGGACAGACAGACAGACAGACGGACGGACAGCTCTTATTATAGTATAGATTGCTTTAATAATAAAAAACATTTGTTATTGGATAGAATCTGAAAAAAAAAATTATTTTACATAAAATGAAATAAACACGTTCATATCCCTGCATGGTGTGGATATCTGGGTGGGATAAAAATCATGCATTTGCTCTAGTTCTGTAGGAATTTAAGAAGTAAATATAGTAGGCATAGTTTAAAATGTCATCATTAAGTTTACTAGCGAAATGAGGCAATTTTTGCCGTCTCAAATCTATACAAAACTCTTCAGCAAAAAATACAAGAAAAAATATGGGTTGATTTCTTACGTCGTAGCCAATGTCGTAACACCGCTTCCCGTTGGTTAGCGAAGTTAAGCGACATTGGGTCGGATAATAGTAGGATGGGAGACTGTCCTCCGCGACCAGACTATGTAGCGACTCGTGGTTCGGATCCCGTCATATAACGTTATAATGTTACAGACCGGCAAAGACCCTAGGATCCACTCGTGGCCAATCTACTTAACCGTGTGTGTAGATGTTGCGAACGAGGTTAAACAACCCAATCATTACATTATCTTACCATGAGACATTGATATGTAATAGGGCTTCAGGCGCTTTTCACCACCCGTAACAAGTCATTCAGTCAGACAGTCACACCATTATACGAGATAACATCATTCTTGTGGCAGGAAAGGATCAGAGTGTTCTCCATACTTAAGTTGTTTGATCACGAGGAAAGCTCCCTTTGTACAGTTTGAGTCTCTACGTGTGTTTGTTAGCTGAGCCTCGCTATATATAGCATGTCAAATATTGCCTGAACTTTCTTATAAGTCATTAAGACCACATGTACACTTATCAAAAACCCTTCAATCGCGCATCAGACAAAATTTTAATGTTTGTAATATTAAAATATGTGTTTAATATGTGTAATCATTGTAGCACAAATGTTTACAAAATATTACGTCAATAAATATATAATATAGAAATATATAGATATATAAATTCATATATTTATCATACATATATGCAGTGTCACGTACTTAAAATTTTTGTTTGATGCGTGATTATTGGATTTATGACGAACGCGGCGTGGCCAATAATAGCCTAAAATTGTGAATCCGAAAATCAGTGAGACTTTATTCATTATTCACTCATTCACACTTTAAATTTAGATTAGAATGTGATTAAAATCAAGCCAAACTTATGGATAACTACATTAATGGAGTTGAAGTCTCCAAATTTTAAAAACTTTTCTCGTTCATTACATACAATGTGTGTGTGTGTATAATATATATATATATATATATATATATATATATATATATATAGAGAGAGAGAGAGAGAGAGAGAGAGAGAGAGAGAGAGAGAGAGAGAGGGTGTTCCATAAGTCCGGTCTCAAGAAAATTTATTTTAAATTAAATTTACAAAAGTAATAAATTAGAACTGAAGCAAATATTCAAATTGATGTCTTGTTTGGGACCTTTTTTTTGTTGGGGTAGAATAACACGTAATGGCTAATATGGAAGTGAGTTACGCTCGTGAGGAAAAGGCCTCCGATACCCTATATATATACAGGGTTGTTTCTAAAGTAGCCATCTATTTTGGTGAAATAGGGGGATTTTAAACAATTGTTATATTGGCATAATGGTGTGTGCATTGTTATACAAAATTCATGTATATATTTCAATTGCTTTACACGATTTTTTGTTAATTATTTTATTTTATTTTCAGACCATAATCATTGATGATGAATGTGCAAGAACGGGTTTATGTAGTAACATGCAGGATAAAAGGCATGAAGTGCAATGAAATTAGAGAAAAGTTTGAGAGAAGGTTTCTAAAACAGGCCCTAGAGACCAGGCTATTCGCGAATTAGAAACAAATTTATGAGGACTGGATCTGTGCATGACGAGCGTAGATCTGGACGGCCAAGAAGATCTCACGAAAGAATCGAATCTGTTTAAGAAGCATTCGAAGAGGATCCACAATTATCGATTCGGAGGGCATCCCACAGATTAGAAATTCCACAAACAACGGTTTACAGAATTCTACGTTATGATTTAAAGAAAAAGCCATACCACATTCAAGTTTTCCACAACTTACAAGAAGAAGATTATCCACGAAGAGCAACAATGTGTGCCGAGCTTACAAATATATATATATATTTCCATGTTTTAAAGGTGTTTTTTTTATAATTCATATTATTTCGCAAAATAGATGGTTACTTTAGAAACACCCTGTATAAGGTTCAAAGTTAAGATCTTTTTCTATATTTTCCGTCTTCATCTCGTGTGACTTCTAAATAATGAAGATCAGGTCATGCTAAGTTAGAGAAGTGTTTTTAATTACTCTTGAACAGAAATGAATAAAAGCCAGGCGAGGTTAGTCCATGCGTTTGTATTTATTACACCGAGTCTCACTATATTTATTATCTCACTGAAGCTTATCCTTTGAAAGTAGGACTTAACTATTATTATCACGAGGAAATCACTAACGGATAAACAGAATGATTATAGTTTAGTTTTTACAGCTTTATTATACCGAAATACAGATGCAAATAATGCGCTCATTCTTCAGAATAAAAGGTCTGAATAAAAACAATTTGTGATAACTTATTTAACAGCCAAATGTATGAAATTGCATAAATAGAGCGTTAGTAATACCCACTTTTTCCGTCATACAATTGCTTAAGTATTCATTAAATATTGTTTGTAAGACTAATTAATAACTTGTTCTTTCACATCTAAACATCAATGCAGTGGCCTTGGAAATATTCATCAATGTGCATTTTTTTCACTTACGCAAAAAGAGTTTTAACAATTATTGGTAAAAAGCCTTCATCTTACGTGTTGTATGTATCTTCCGCAGCATCAGGCACATTGGCATGCAAGATGGAGCACCTACATATTCAGTACCTAGATTTCCAGGCTGCGTCCTGGTCGATGTTGCGACACCGCTTCCCATCTATCAGCGAAGATAAGTGACGTTGGGTCTGAGAAGTAATTGGATCGGAGACTGACCTCTGCGTCTCAAATTATGTAGCGACCCGCGGTTTGGGTACCAAATAAAGCTGTAGATCCCTCCGTCAGATGACCTTAGATGTTGCGAAGGAGTTTAAACAACCCGATCATTACTTTACAGTGACACTTGTAGATTTTCATCCAACAACATCACATAACACTCTAGAAGCAATTGAGTAATTTCGCCAAAATTGGTGTCAAATAAGCTCCGACAAACTCAGTAGTTAAAATTAGTCAAAATGGTATCTTTATTTTCAAAACTACCATAGTAGTATACTAGTTTTTAATACGTAATAAGGCGGAGCGTTTTCGACACTAGTTTGGATTAACAAACAAACAAATATTACATTATACAAGTGGCCCATAGAAAATTAAGAGGTCTGGAGCAGTGACTATGTAGGCCAGTGGAACACTATAGATCATGAACATACAGTTGTTTAAGCCAATGCTTCCAGATTTGAGGTCTATAAAATATATCGGATATCAGTCCACTAACCATGGCTTCTATTACTTTATTGACTGATTCACCAAACCTAGTGATAAGTCTAAATACAAAATTGCCTATGACACTGGCACAGTTAGGCACCTTATTTACTACAAACAGCATACTGGCATTAGAAGGAGCACTATTTATAAATCTAGGAGTTCTTAATAAACTCCTAAGAATATTATTACAGGTAACATACAGTTTTCTTATATTATACATCCTATAGTTCCATTACAGATGAGCTGTATACAATGGGGTACAAAAATTTTTGAGTAAGGTCATCTTAACATCTAATGTACACATATAAAATTTTCTAATCAAAGCATTTCCCTAAGCATATAATTGTCTACATTGCCTTAGAATGTCACAGTCATGTGAAAGACCATCAGTTAGTATGTGGCCCAGAGACTTAGTCTGGGTCACTTCTGACAGCACCATACCATTCAATTAAAATAACTCGATATAGTTTTTATGATAAACGAATGTGATAAATGGCATTAGATACCTAGTATTCTTCTTAAACACTAAACTAATCCATCCTTGTGACCTTAATGTTGACTTTAGGCTTCATATGACATATCTTTCTGTGGCATTAAAATTAAGCTATTCTCATAATATTTCTAATCAACAGATCATTTATATTGATATTATAAAACTTTTATGTGGTTTAAGTGTACTGTGTTTACCAAAACTGAACGATTGTGCTTGAAATGTTTTAATATATTGACAATACTGTGTATATAAAGAAAAATTAAAATTTAATTTTGCTTTCATCTGAATTGAAGAAGTTACCCATTAAATTATGATTTTCTTTTCTATGCTTATTGTTAAAAGAAAACAAAATTTCTGTTCTTTTATGGCAGACTAAACTAATTTCTATATACCTGACCTGTGTGATGAATAATAGAGTAAACATAATTACAAAATAAAAATAATTTACAAATAAAACAGGTAAGGTGGATAGAAAACTTGATACTATATCTTACATTAAAATATATCGTCTGTGTTTCCCATCCAAGCAGGTAATGTTACATCAACAATGTATATTTATATATGTAAATATATATCACATTTACATTCATTTAAATAACAGTAAATTGGACTAAAGATAAAAATGCAGTTTGTTAACTAAATTTTAACTAAGTCCCTCTTGAAAACATTATTAAGAAAATGGTTGTTATGTTCTCTCTCTCTCTCTCTCTCTCTCTCTCTCTCTCTCTGGAACCAACTTCCCTCAGAGGTTGTTTCCAGTCAAAGTGTAAATCTGTTTAAAAATAGGCTAGACAAAGTACTGAACACACTCATAGTTTAAGATTAAAACCTCAGAAAACTCTGCAGGAGTTCGCTTGCTCGGTGTCTCTGTGAGCAAGCTAAATATAGAGCTATTTATATATTCTCCACTTTCCTGTAACATTTCCTTGGCTACTTTTCCAGGGTCAAGGTATTTTCTTCAACCTTTTTCCGTACCTGCCTCTGGCAGGGAGGGAGCGGAGGGTGGGGAGAGAGCCTTCTACTTTTCTATCCAGTTTTCTACTACTGCTAGGATAGTTGAAAGAAAAATAAACTTTCACAAAATTTTCCCTGGCACCCGTTGCCATTGGTACCTCCTCGGTATGGGCCGCAAGGCCTTTTGAGGTACTTCTTTTCCTTGTAACTCCTTGTAACTCCCTCTCTCTCTCTCTCTCTCTCTCTACTATACAGGGTGTTTCACAACCGGTCTGCCATACTCTGAGGGGTGATTTCGGGGGTGATATCGAGTAAAAAAGTTAATACAACATCGATGCTATTTCCAACCGTTGCGGAGCTACGGACGTTTTAAGGTGCATGGAAAAAAATAAACGAGAGTATTAATCTGATGTATTTATTGCTACATTTTATGAAATACACCTTATAAATATTCAAAATGTCCGCCTCGGTTTCCAATGCACAACCTTGCTCGTTTCAAACAAGAGTCCACTGCCCATTGAACCATTTCGGGGTGTTCTCGTATGTAAGCGGCGGCATCCATAATCCGACGCAAGAATTCCTCTCTCGTTTGTACTTTGGTCTTGTAGACCATCTCTTTCATAAGGCCCCATATAAAGAAATCTAACGGGGTTAGGTCCGGAGATCTCGGGGGTCACGATATTGGACCAGCACGACCAATCTAACGATTCCCGTACCGCTGATTCAAGTAATCCGTAACATGACGACCAAAATGTGGTGGCGCCCCATCGTGCTGAAAGAACATCCTGCGCATTGTCTCCAATAACACGTTACACGTCCTCCATCAAAAGCGGCAATTCGTTCGTCAGAAAGTTCAGATAAATATCAGCAGTTAATCCTTGTTTCAAAACGAACGGTCCAATCAGCTTATCTCCAATTACACCCCACCAAACATTCACCGAGAATCGATGTTGAAAGTTTCCTTCAACGATACCGTAAGGATTATTATCGGAGGACCACAAGTGGGAATTTCGTCTATTGTTAATTCCACCCCGAATGAATTGTGCTTCATCAATCATCACTAAACAGTATACGATTAAGAGTTTGGCGATGCATAACCATTCACTGGCAGAATTGAACACGTTTATCGTAATCATCCGGTTGAAGAGCTTGCACACGTTGCAAATGATAGGGATACAAACCCTCATCATGTATGGTTCGCCATACACGCGATGCGGATTCACCAATTCATCTAGAAATCCTTCGAACACTGGTAGTTGGGCTACGTTGTACTAGTTCCAGTATGCACTCCTCCACAGCAACGGACCGTCGTGCTACACGTTCTTGGTTACGTGGGACAATTGTCCCTGTTTCCCTTAATCTCTGGTGTATGTCATTAAATACTTGCCTGTTCGGTATTCGGCGGTTCGGAAAACGTCTTCGATATTCCTCAACTGCCGCTCTGCTGTTGCCATCACAGAATCCATAAATGAAATGGATATCAGCGTATTCAGAGGGTGTGAACTGTTGATTCATTTTGATTGTTCACATTAGCGCAACACAGTATCTCGTACCACAGATCAGAACCAACTGAAAGAAAAAACTGAGGATTAGTAGTAGTAATTTTGTTAACCGAACCTACAATCAGTGCTGCCATCTATCGAATTACACACAAGTGGGGATTTGTTGTTTACACATCTTAAAACGTCGTAGCTCCGCATCGGCTGGAAATAGCACCTATGTTGTATTAACTTTTTTACGATATCACCCCTAAAATCACCCCCTAAAGCAGGGATTCCCAAATTGTGTCTCGCGGAACGCTTCTCACGGTATACAAGTGTTCCGCGGAACACCAATTTGGGAACCCCTGCCCTAAAGTATGGCAGACCGGTTGTGAAACACCCTGTGTATATATATGTATATATTAGGGTTGCCACCTCCAAGGTTTTCTACGTTCGAAGATTTTATATTAACAATTTTTTTAGGAGCAGAAACGCTCCTCTTTATTTTACTTTATCATTGATTGATTAATTGATTATAAAGAACATAAGAACATAGAACAAACAACATGAGAACAATCTGAACAAACAACATAAGAACAAACAACATAAGCGCAAACAACATAAGAACAAACAACATAAGAACAAACAACATGAGAACAAACAACATAAGAACAAACAACATAAGAACAAACAACATGAGAACAATCTGAACAAACAACATAAGAACAAACAACATAAGAACAAACAGACACGTACAAAAAAAAATAATGTCCCATAAACGCATGAATGTACATACTTCGAATTACACTGTTAATTTTCTTAAATAAAATTGGCAATAAGAGTATGTAACTGATAACTACAAAACAAACTACTTTGATTATAAATTTTAATTTAAAAAAATTCACATTTTACCGCTTACTTTTATTTACTGCCATTTGAATCCATACTTCTTTTGCTCATTGTAGCTTTCACGAGCAGCGAAGTTTATTAAAATACAAAATAAAACAAAAATTATTTTAAATAAAACTTGGAATTTGTGTAAAGATTTCAAAAATTAACTTAAAACAAATATTTAAATTATTTTATAATATCTGTAAACAGATCCTAGAATGTGTGAAAATCCGGAGATTTCACAATTCTGACTATTCCGACTGTAGTCCGGAGTCCGGAAATGGTTAAATCTCCGGAGACTCCCGCCCAAATCCAGAGAGGTGGCAACCCCAATATATATATATATATATATATATATATATATATATATATATATATATATATATATGATACACACAGACAGTGCATGGAACAAGGAACTCTTCTGGGATAATTAAATCCACTATAGTCCGAATAAGTAATGGTAAATGACAAATACCATAGTTTTTCTTTTTCATGATGCTAGCCCGACGTGGGCAACGGGTCACTCGCAAAGAGGTCCCATAAATATAGCCTTGAAAAGTGGACGCTCAATTCTGCCAGTTGAGGTTTAAGTTTTGGTTTTTGGCTAAAAATATAATAGTTACCCCTTTTTCTTTTTCTTTGATATATTCAATCTGACGTGAAGGCAGCGAGTCTTTTGCTTATATTGAGGTTCTAAATGTAGCATGGCTAGGTGCTTTAAACCCTAGATCCATGTCCCAAAGCTGGATCCTGTCTGCTTTGCAGATAGCTGGTGAGGAAAGCTATATTTATGGGACCTCTTTGCGAGTGACCCGTTGCCCACGTCGGGCTAGCATCATGAAAAAGAAATACTATGGTATTTGTCATTTACCATTACTTATTCGGACTATAGTGGATTTAATTATCCCAGAAGAGTTCCTTGTTCCATGCACTGTCTGTGTGTATCATAAAAAACTCAGGGGACCATTCTGAGTTCATTCCCATATATATATATATATATATATATATATATATGTGTGTGTGTGTGTGTGTGTGAATACGAACAGAAAAGGATATTCGGTCAAGCCAAATGCATTACATACAGTGATCTCGTCATTGCAACCCTGCCCATTCCTCAGACCGTCTTGGATTTGAACACATTCGCAAAGAGTTATTCAAATACACATTACATATATTGCGTAGTTTATGTTGTGCCATTGACAAATGGAATAAGCTTTGATTTGAAGACTATTCATTTGCTTTTAGTGATAAAATAAAATTTATTGAAACAAAATCTTCAAATGGAATAAAATCATTTGATGGACGAATGTGTTTGGAAGGAAAGAGGAGTATTTTTATTGTAAAATGCAAAACTTAACCTCTATTGACCTCCGAGACATAAAACTAAGCTTTATCAGTATGTTCAGGGCGTCTCTCTCTCTCTCTCTCTCTCTCTCTCTCTCTCTGTATGTATGTGTGTGTGTTAAGCCTATTCGATCGTTTGATTTCTGACCTGGATTGTGAGCATAGTTTGCAATTGTTTTCATCTCACGATTATGTTTCGTTTTTAAACGTTTTATTAAAACGTTTTTAAACGTTTTATTAAAACGTTTTTACAAATAAAAAGAAAGTTGGAAACAATTCCGAATTTGAGACGAAGCATTTGAAAATAGGATTAATATTAAGTTTAGCGCTCACCTTTCGACGTGATTTTTTTATGAAGTTATTGTGGGTTAGATTAAATTGTTTAGATTAGGTTAGCCTTAGTTAGGTTGCACTAGGTTAGGCTAGGTTAAGTTCGTTTAATTGAGTGTCGATAGAATGTCATGTCAAGAAAACGAGTATTCTCGTAGTTGTAGGTGTGTGTGTGTGTGTGTGTGTGTGTGTGTGTGTGTGTGTTTGGAGGTTGTTTAACCTCCTTCCCAACAGCATATGTTATTTGTCGGAGGAGAATTCCAGCTTTACGTGGGATCCGGACCACGGGTCGCTACATCATCTGGACGAAGAGGACGGTCACTCATCGAACCAGACCAACTGTCGCTTAACTTCGATGATTGGAAGCAGTGTTACGACGTGTCCACTGCTCGTAGGTGGTCGCTAAACTGAATATTTGCTGAAAATATAACCTATAAGGCAGTTTGTAACCTCTTTCGCCTCGTTTCTCTAAACTCTGAACTTATACACAAATACTTCTCTAAATAGGATGAATTTTGCAATTAAACACGTGAAATAAATAAATTATGCACACCCACATGGAAAAATGAAAAGCTATTCCAAGGCCTTTCGTGTACCCATTCCTGGACGAGGTGTACTCTTCTATTAATTACACGAAAAGCTTTGGAATCGCTTTTCATTTTCCTTGTGGGTGTGTATCATCACTCTATATGTTACTCCATACCATAATTATTATGATCTTCGCGATAATGAAACAAAAGATTAGCGACACAATTTGAGAGTATTTTAAGCGGCAACTAAAATATTCACTTCGGGAGAAGCCACAAAAAAATGTCTAGAATTTAGTTGGTTGTTTTTAATCCTTGTGATCTTTCAAGCTGTTTATTTGAAGTTATTTGCTGCTTAGGCTTCTTTTCCTTTTTTATGCACACACTGTACACTTTTATGTGTACTTATTGCTTTGTACATGTTTTGGTTCTATATTTTATTATATAATACACACACACACACAATGTATAGGCACTGTTTAAGAAAGTGTATATATTTGTGTGTGTGTGTGTGTTTGTGTATATATAAAGAGAGAGAGAGAGAGAGAGAGAGAGAAAGCAAAAGTAATTAACAAAATAAATAAAGATAAAAAAAGGATTAAGAAATCGTGTAAATGAATTCCATTCTCAACAGGCTGTATCAAATAACCAAAACTTTCTTCCCCCAATATCCAAAAATATTTATTTCTCGCCAGATGAACCTTTCCAGGTCTGATTCTGATTAGAAATATGTTAAAGAATTCTGCTTTGAAGTTACAACCTATTTCGTTAACCCGTAATAACTTTACAAAGTCGAAATATTATGTAAGATAACTCTCGTCGACAACCGGTTTCCATTCCTCTCTCGAAGGGACTCGAAGACGTCACTTCCGGAGGTGCTTTCCCTAGCTATATACACTTTAGGCGTCTTCTCCTGGTACACATGACCTACTTGCGAAGAGGAGAGAAGACATGAGAGAGAGAGAGAGAGAGAGAGAGAGAGAGAGAGAGAGAGAAGAGAGAGAGAGAATCCAATTTGATAATAGGATGATAGGGTTTAAGAGACAGGACACCACTTTCAGGACGGGAATGAACTCAGTGTGAGAAAAGGCGACCGAGAACGGGCTGGATTCCATTATTTGCGAGAGCAGAAGCATCATGGGGCGAAGAAGAATCGAAGTGTTGCGTGTGACAGAGGCCGCGAAGGATAAATGGAAGAAATTTGCATTTTGGAAGGTGTGGTTTGATGGTCCAGCGATTAAGAAAATATGGTCATCCATTGAACGCGGAGAATCTTCCTCGTAGCCTCACGTGACGTCTTACTGTGAGAGATTAAAAGCGCCTTTGACGGTCTCGGGAGGATGGGGGAGAGTTGCAAGAAGCCATTAAGAATGAAGATAAACTTTCGACTGGTTTCTCGTTTCGTTTCAAGCCACTTATAAAACATCGGAAAGGAATTCTCGAAATTTATGTCCTCGTCAGGAGGAGAAGAAAGTAGAATTCCTCAAATTTTGAAAGTGTTCATTATCATTTTAATACTTTAATTTCAAAATATACGAATATTTTGGCCCTCCCTCCCCCCCAAAAAAAAAAATCTCGTAAAAATAAAATTAATGAATAATTATTAATAATATATTATTTATTTCCAAACAAAAGGAGAAAATACTCAAAATAAGGAAAGAGATTCTCTCTATTTACAAATTTCTCTTATCTCTCCTCTTGCTCATATTGGCTCTCTAGAAAAGATTTCTTTCTGTCATGGACAGATAATGTTTATCTCTATTTAGAAGTTTATTTTCTCAATTTTCAGTTCTTTTTACCTTAATTTTTAATCTTTAAATAATGAACGGTTGTAATACCGTTACTAAATAATGTAACGTGCGACATTAATATAAAAAATGCAAATACTGAAAATACAAATTAATAATAATAATAATAATAATAATAATAATAATAATAATATTATAGCTTTTATGTAATACGCTATGGATAGAGTGTCTCTGGTCACGCTTATAGTGTCTCTTTTCAGCTAGTATAGTCTACTTGGCAGCTCTAGTTTACACTTGTATTTGTGATGCCGTGCTGTTTACAGGCTTACTAGATGGCCATGGAAGGAAAATGTTTTGTTTTAATGTAAAATGAACATAGTTTTGATGTTTCAGTTGAATTGTAAAAACAATTTTAATGAGGAATTGCATAATAAAGGTGTTTATGTTGTAAATATATTGATATACAGTACATATTCACTATTTTTAACCTTGCAACCCTCGAGAGACCAAACTGTGGATATAGTGTCTCATCGGATATAGTGTCTTTTGGCTTGGCACCGAGTGGGACACTATAAACGGCGTCTACTATATATATATATATATGTGTGTGTGTGTGTGTGTGTGCGATGCAATATAATTATAAATGCATGTATTTAATTTAATCTTTTGTATGTACAATAAGAAATGTGAATTATGCATTCGTTCGATTGTTTTATCGGACAAAACCAATATTTATGAAGCAAAACAACAATTAACTGATGGGTTTTACCCTTTTTTATTTTATGTTCGTATTTATTTATAATGTTTTTTAAAATTTAAACATAAAATGTTTTTAGAAAGATGTTGAGGCAATAATTGAATGTTCGACCAATTATGGCCAAGATATAGTTTATTAATTCTTTGTTTTGGCATGAGAGACTTATCGTCTTTAAAATATTTTATTCGTTAAATGTTACGCTGTCATAGAGCGTGTAATAAATGAACAAGGCTCTCTAAATTCTAATTATTAAAAATTAAGTATCATACTTTAATAATATTAGATATAAAACGAAGATTCAGTGTGAATATTTTCAATTACGAGAAGTTAAATCAAAAATAAAGCCACGATGAGAAATGGGTATAGAAGCATAAAATTTTGGTCTATTTTAGGTCTTCATTATAGGCCAAAAGTTTGAAATTCGAACGAATCCATTTTTTGTTGTGAATTTATTCTCTTAAACGGAGCTGCATTTCAAATGAGGGTCTGTGACCATCTTCTTGTTCAGTAACAACGGATTCCATAAAATTCACGATACTTTCAGTAATGTTCAGTTACCGACTACTTTATTGCTGGTGTTATCAAACGCTCGATATGGTTTGGAACTACAGTAGTGCTAGCGCCTAATGTACCGGGTGTCCGAGAATTATCTGTACAATTTTTGGCTGTTATTAAAAGTCAACTATGAAGTGTAGAAATTCCAGTGTGTCCCATTTTACAGAGAATCTCATTAAGTTTTTTCTGATACCACGTTTTGATAAGTTTTTTAGAAATATACGCGGGTGACAGACATTGATGATTTAAAAGCAAGAATCACAGCTGCTATTGAGCGAATTGATGTGGATATGCTGCAGCGTACATGGCAACATTTGGAGTATCGATTGGATGTTTGGCGAATTAGTAATGGTGCACATATCGAATGTTTGTAACAACGTTACATTAATAAAAGAAACTTTTGAAAATACAGATTCTAAATAATCTTGTTTAAGAATTTTACGTGTGTTATCAAGAATTTTATTAAAAGATGAAATTGTACAGATAATGTTCGGACACGCTGGAATTTCTAAAAAACTTGTCAAAACTTGGTATCAGAAAAAACTTAATGAAATTCTCTGTAAAATGGGACAAGACTGGAATTTCTACACTTCATGGTTGACTTTTAATAACAGCCAAACATTGTACAGATAATTCTCGGACACCCTGTATATTATTTCGTATTACCAACTGTACAAGTATATAATTCGTTAAATCACTTATGAGCTTTTTAAAGCAAATAGAACACATTTGATTAATTATAAAAAAATAAAAAAAATATAATTTTATTATTTGATAGTGGTAATCGACAGACGATTTTACTCAATCTTCAGAAAGACCTTCATGCGGTAAAGGGCTCTTCCACCATCAAGTCCTTACATTAGCCTTTCATCATAATTTCGTCAAGTGACTGATGACTAAAAAACGTAACTTCCAGTAATAAACGTACATCCATTAGTATCATTCATTGCAAACAACTCATTAAGTTGTAAACAAAGTGAAAATGAGATGGAAATTTAAACTTTTCCTTTATTCCAAATCTTTTAAATGACAGAGCAAAGAGCTTGCGTGTAATTTAGCGATTTTCGATGCAACTTGAGTCTCAGTTTAGTGTTCAAAGGTCAACTCAGATTCACATTTTCAATTAATTTTTTAATGAACTTCAGACCATAAGGTCCAATTAAATATTAATAAATCTTATTAGATTTTGGGTTAGAGTTACGCATATTTTCTAGGATGAAATTTACAGGTGTGTGTCACGCACTTGAGGACGACTTATTCAGTAAGTGTTCTTCAAAAATTTAAAGGAAAAACAGATTGAAAAAACTGACAGCTTACAAAAACCTTAAAACGCGTGCGCACACACACACCCACACAAAATTATATATATATATATATACACACACACACACACCGGGTGGCCCATAATTCAGGAACCATAGGAATAATTGTAATTTTTTTCTAATAATTCTTGTACTTTCTAATAATTTTTTTTTTCTTTATTTTCTTTTTGATGAAAAAAAACTCGAGTGGAATGATATGTGGGGACCTGGGTGGCCATTCGATAGGACCTCTTCGGCCAATCCATCTGTTGGGGAACGTTTTATCAAGGTATTTGCGAACTTGCATGGCAAAATGAGGAGGTGCAGCGTCTTGCTGAAAAAACATGCCACGTCGTTTGTTTATTGGTACGTCATCCAGGTAATTCTTCAAAAAGAAAATAAAGAAAAAACATTATTAGAAAGTACAAGAATTATTAGAAAAAAATACAATTATTCCTATGGTTTCTGAATTATGGGCCACCCTGTATATATATATTATATATATATACCTTTGGTAACTTTTGGTTAGCTTCCGCCCGAATTGTTCATTCTGACGAAGGTCAAGCTTTTCACTCCACCTTAGACCTACAGTTTAACGTGGAATCCGAACCACGCCCCATCAGCAGCCCAGCGTCTTAACTACTAGGCCACCTAGGGTACCCATTTATCTACCAACCACTTTCTTTATTGTGTGGAAGGATGAACAGCTGGGTTTTGCTGCGCGCCGGCTGCCGTCGGGTCTCGAACCCGGGGCCGATGGATTCGTAGTCAGCGACGCTAACCACTACACCACCGAAGCGCATATATATATATATATATATATATATATATATATATATATATATCTGGGATGAATTTCACAATTAAACACGTGAAATGAATGAATGCTGCAAACCCACAAAGAAAAAGAAAAACGATTCCAAGGCCTTTCGAGTATTCAGAGCTACACCTCGTCATTCCCTGACGAGGTGTAGCTCAGAATACACGAAGGACCTTGGAATCGTTTTCCTTTTTCCTTGTGGGTTTGCAGTATTATTATATATATATATATATATAATTATATATATATAATATATATATATATATATATATATATATATATATTTTAGACGTTAAAAGATTTGTATTTCCCTTTATTAACTAAAATAAAAGCATGAAATAATTGCTGTACCTTCCCTACACATGAGGAATTAGTCTCCTAGTGCAAAATATGGTCTATGTGATGTCTTATCAGTTCACGATACTTACAAGATACTTTCAATGGAAGAGTCCTGTCCAACAGATTTCCCGCGATTTATGATAAAGGAATATCATGGCCACCAACATCACCCGATCTAAACCCTTGTGACTTTTATCTGTAAGGTTATTTAAAAGATAGTTTCCTTAAACAGATGTCACGCACAGTAGAAGAATTGAAAGCGTCACTTGAACAAGAAATGTCTTATATTTCAACACATACTCTGTCCAGAGTACTGCAAAATGGACAGTTTGCTTTGCTTTGTGGTTCGTGCGCAAAGCGTTAATGAACTGAGAGGACATTACATAGAGCATGTTTTGCACTAGGGAACTAATTTCCCATGGGTAGAGAAGGTACAGTAAAAATTTCGTGCTTTTATTTTATTTATTAAAGTAAATACAATCTTTAAAAGTGCTTGATGTTTAAAAAAAATCACCCGATATATATTATATATATTATATATATATATATATATACACACACACACACAATTAAAAACCAACTATGAATTTAAAACAACATTTAAATATTAACACAAATACCAAAAACGAAATTAAAAATATTTCAATTGTATTCTTAACTTTATAATTTCATGAATGTTTTAATTTTTAATTTCGTTTCTGGTATTTGTGTTAATATAAATTTTTTTTAAAATTCATAGTTGTTTTTTAACTATATATATATATATATATATATATATATATATATATATATATATATATATTATATATACACACACACACACAATTTTTTTATATATATATATATATATATTATAATATATATATATAATTTTAGCACTGAAGATGACATTAGAATATGTCGAAAGCTTTGATTAATTATAATTATATTAAATGTTTGCATATGAATGTCGTCTTGTTCCTTATTCGACTAAGGTTTCCACCGCAAAAATCACTTGGCTCTATTATTATTATTATTATATCCCTCCTCTCGAGTTGGCTTGGTGAAGAAGAGAGTTGGTTTCTTATACTCTCCACCTTACATAACCAGGTACGCCCGGCTCATCGGGAATTGCTTTGAGCCAGGCGTCTAATCTTCTTTAAGATGTCCACCGCAACATCACTCGTGTTCAGTAGGTCTTTGGGCAGCTGATTAAACAGTTTTGGTCCTCTCACAACAAAACTATTTTCTTTCAGGGTTGAGGATGTTCCCTGTCTAGCCTTTAATTTGAGAACACGACATAGTCTTCCTTTTCTACTTTCCACTGTTGTTTGGGGGGTTATAGTGTTCAGAGTAAGAAAAGGGACTAGTTTCTCCACTATTTTCCAAGTGCAAATAATGGTGTATCTCTCTCTTCTCCTTTCCAGTGAATATAGGTTTAATTCGCGTAACTTTTCCCAGTAATTTAGTTCTTTGCACCCCTTGATCTTGGCTGTGAAGCTTCTCTGAATTCCTTCTAGCTGTCTAATGTCTTCTTTTTTATATGGGGATGTTAGGACCGAGCAGTATTCCAACTTGGGTATGATCAATGTTTTCAATAGAGGAATCATTATATTCCTATTCCTTCGTTTAAGAGTTCTCAGTATCTGCCCAGTTATTCTCTTTGCTCTGTTTACTGCTATCTTATTTTGTGTTTCAAATTTCGCATCATCATCAGTCATTACAAATCCTAAATTTTTTGATTTAGAATTTCTCTGAATTTTCTGTCCCTTTGGGGTAGAGTATTCCATGGATTTTAGGTCCTCCCTTTTTCTGTACCGTAACAGTTGAAATTTGTCAGTGTTAAACTTCATATTGTTGTCTTCCATCCACTTGTAGATTCTGTTCATGTCTGGTTGTAGAGATCCTATATCCTCTGGGCTTCTTATTTTTCTACTGATCTTTGTGTCATCGGCAAAGGATATCACTCTGGTAACGTCCTCGTCTATGTCAGTTAGCATGATTATGAAGAGTAGTGGAGCTAATACTGTTCCTTGTGATACTGAGCTAAGGAGTGAGGACCTCTGATTCTGATGAAGATATTCCTTGTACTGTAACGACTTGCCACCGCTCACTAAGGAAATTATATATCCATTCCCTTACTTTGCCTGTTATTCCAGTATATTTCAGTTTATGTATTATAATTCCATGGTCACACTTGTCGAACGCTTTGGCAAAGTCTGTGTATATTACATCATAGTTTTCATTACTTTCCAGTGCATCAATAATGTTGTTGTAGTGTTTCATTAGTTGTGATAGGTATGGTCTGCCTGACCGAAATCCGTGGTGATTATCATTTAATTTTTTCTTAGTTTCCAAAAAGGTATAGATTTTCTGTCTAACTATTCTTTCAAATATTTTGGTGAGATGAGATGTAAGCGACACTGGCCTATAGTTTTTGGCTTCGGATCCCATCTCCTTTATATATTGGGACTATGCTCGCTCTCTTCAGGATGCCCGGTATTTCTCCCGTGT
>JAJOZX010002065.1:475000-502500 GCA_023014485.1 Bathynomus jamesi
CGTCTTCATAACTCGTAAAAATGTTCGCTCTCGGGTAAGAAACCCTGAAGGCGATTTCTCCTATCAACCTCTTCCGTAGCTAGCGCCTGGGGCTAAGTACGTAACGCCTTTTCTTGTAAGTGGAGTCTGAAGCCTCGGTTCGAATCCTGATGATGTTGGTAATAATAATAATACGGGAGTTAGAGCAATGGGCCTCATTTGTTGGCCTGAGAGGTGTGCCAGCTTTTGGCACTCCTTCTTATTCGTAACTGAAACGGAAATTAACTGTTCGTTGGTGGTTTTGCGAAAGAAGTTAATAATAGTAATGAGTGTTGAGGGCCAGAAAGTGGCACAGTGCTCATGTTAACTAATGCTGCTCATTGCCGTATCATTATTATTATTATTATTATCAGCCACGCCGGGATTCGAACACCCGACTTCATTGTCTTTTAGTTACGAAACTCAAAGACTTTATAAAAAATATCTGAATAAAGTTTTACGTTATTGTAACTGAAATATTTGTTTGTTCGTTGATATACGAATGATTTATAATTCAGAAAGAGAGAAATATATAATTCTTTTGTATAATTCCACTTAAAAAGGGCGTATCATTAATTGGATCTTCGATAATTTAATTTGAATTTTAAAAGTGAAATTAGACAAGAGCTTTATTCGAACAATTTTGGGGTAATTTCTTATCCACATTTAGAGGCGCAGACAAAGCTAGATGTGATGTACTGTATATAGTTTCAGAAAAAAGTTCGCCTAAAATTATAATTTCTAAAAAGCATAAAAAATTAATAATTCCAAATAATCTGCTTTTCTTTATATTTCATTCGTTTTGATGAAACAAATAAAATTTCGATTAAAAACAAAATGCATTTCATCATTGTTTCATCAATTTTTTATACTTTTTTGGAAAATGTACGTTTATATGCGAACTTTATTCCGAAATTGTACATTATATTAATCTTAAACTTTAAAAAATGAAAAAACTCCCAACAATGTCTTCCATTCGTGCGTGATTAAGAATTACATACGAGAATCAATCATTATCGGGGTATTTTTGATCAGTAAAGGGCAGATCATGGACAAAAGTTTCGGGTTAAAATCTTTTAGAAATTAGTGATGGGGACCACTTTCTAGTGAAAATATTTAGCGTGTCATTTTCAAACGCTTTTTTACGCGTGTTGACAAACACTAAAGCGTTTCCATCTTTTAAATGATGCAAGTTGTACATGCAAAGAATTTTACATTTTAGTGAAGTTGTTGTTAATTGTAAAATTTAGCTTCCGCACTAACAACCAGAATGGAGAGTGGAGGTTATATGATAGAGAGGGCTTATAGCTTAACGAGGAACCTAAACCACAAGTCGCTACATCATCTGAACGCCCGACTACTACCCGAACTCACTATCTCTTCGTTTCGCTGATCTTAAGGGAATGAGTGTAGTGCCATAACGACGAAGTAGCCTTTAGGTCTTGTAATTGTGCCCTATGACGTCATCGTGAAGAGGTCTAAATAGGAGAAATTGCTAGAAATTGCTAGTTCAGATTGCGTAAAGACCAGTTCTGCATCGACAGAATTAAATATATCTTTTATTACGTCATCTAATCCAGGTTTATACATTTCTCTACATACAACTTAAGACAGTATTATAGACTTTATTGCGTCATTATACCATCTTGGCATAATAGAAAATGAACTCCAGGGATAAGCTCTCCTTCACATATTTTCTTTCGGAGATTCTGTGAATGAAATACAAAAGCCTCATTTCAGGGAGATAATAATAATAATAATAATAATAATAATAATAACCAGAATTAGTGAGAAGGGCCATGTTGAGATGTTGCTTGTAAATCCTTCCAGAAAACACGCATAGGTGTAATTATACACATTACACTTCTTTTTTTTTTAGTCTTACTGAAGTTTGGGGTTTACGAGCCACGGGCAAACGCCATTGAGGGCTTAAAAGTGATTATTCGAAGGGCGTGTGCCAACGTTTGTACTAGAATATTACGCAACGTCCGTAGCAGTGGTTTATGAAGGGGATTCAAATATGTTAATGGCTTCAGTGTCTGAAATTTGAACATTTACTGAATTAAATATTAAATATTCCGCATGGGGGACGATTTTGGTTCACCATATATATATATATATATATATATATATATATATATGATTTTTTTAAAGGATACAATAAACAATTCTAGATTTAATTTTTATTAAAAATTCAACAATCAACATTCGCTTCTATTTTTTTATAAAAATGTTAATACTTGAATTTTGTGAAGTTCAATCATCTTACACACACACACACCACACACACACACACACACACACACACACACACACACACACACACACAACAGCAAAAGAAAGTAATGCAAAAAGGTTTGACAAAGACTTCGAGGTTCATTTTTCATGAGTATTTGTAAATTAGTTTATATACACGTGTGAAATCCCTGTTGACCCTCTGAAAAAAAAAGGTGCAATTTTGGCTAGAAATTATTATTATTATTATTATTATTATTATTATTATTATTATTATTATTATTATTAAGATAAATGTTTATTAAATAATGACATATTTGACTCTATATAAAAATACTGAGCATATGTACAAATGTACATGCGGTTAAATACTATGCATATTTGGCCAATATAAATATAGGTAAATATAAAATATAAATAAGTTAAATAAATAATTGTTTAAAGTGAAAAAAATGGGACTAAACACAAGTTGAAATAGATATTTATTACGGAAATTTAACTTCAAACTTAAGCACAAATTTCGAACGAAACTTGAGAAATTTTGCAAAGAGCATTGAGCATTTAATTAAAAAGATATTCATTTCTCTCCTTTGAGTTTGTAATGTACAAAATAATGATAACATTACTAAGTGTTGACAAACATAATATAATTTCTTAAATAACTATAATAAATAATTATTTTATATTAATTTGCTTATGTTTTTCATAAAGAAATAATCTCTTTTTTACTTTTTTAAAGTTATCTATGGCAAATAACTTGAGTTTCCACCAATTAGAAGCAATTACAATCTTACATAACTCAAAAAAATTTAATTTTTTTTTTATTTACATAAGTTTCTAAACGTTAGATGCTGTCAGAAACATAAGGTAGATTTTTAATGCTTTTTAGAGAATATAAAAAATTAATAAATAAATTACAGATATAAAGTGACCAGATGAGAATTTTACGTACTTTGCACATTCAAGTTTCATTAAAAAAAAACTATAGAATGAAGATGTGGAGAAGAAGATAAGAAGTAAAGTAACTTCAAAACACTTTTACGTAAATATTATTGATTTTGACCATACTAATCCTCATTAGCATGCAAACACATTTTCGTCTCCTGTCATTTGCAGGACTTTCTAAAGAGAAATGCCCAAAAATAAAACTATGTTGCTGTAACAGATTGATTTTGTATAAGCAAATTTGCACTCTGACGTATTTCTTTTCTTTGATATCTTTCCTTTGAGCTAACTTTCATTAAATGGTCAAGATATAGGAAGATACAAATACATAGTATTCAAAAAGAAATTTAGAAAAATCTTTTTTTGTGAAGGAAGGCTGGATTTTGGTAAGATGAAATTATTGACTGTGTATCTCCATTCCCTCGAAATCGTAAACATAAGAACGCTGAGAGAAGGCAGGAAATTATTAGAATGGAAAGAAGAACCACGAGTGTCGCGGCGAATCCAGGTGTTGACATACAGATAAGACCCAGTGAATCTGCCTCCACTGATGAAACTAAAGTTTCTTTATCCGTTTCTTTCATCTCCTTCAGAAGTTCATTTTTGTCAATTAGAAAGCTTAGGTCTCTCGTTGAAACAACTTGAATTATTCTGTTAACTCTAATATCTTTTTCTCCTTCGGGTTCAGTCTCGTTGGTGTCACGTTTACGACGATAGTTGTCTCTGGGTTGTCCAACTGCGGCTGGCACATCATAAGCGGTACCGGGTTGTTGATGGTAACCAGACGATTCAGCGCATTGTTCAGGGCACTGATATCTGCAAATTTGAATTGTACACTGGAAGTGAACTTCCATTGAATCTGGGAATTTGAATGCTTGGAAGTGAGCGTACGATAGAACAGATGCAGAAGCTCCAAAGTTCTTTATTTTAGTAAATCTGGACATCAGCTTTGGACGAGTGACACACCCACGTTGATCAACAAGTTGAATTGGGGCTCTTTTTCCGTCATGAGCCATACAGTTTCTTACAAGCATATCAAATTTGTTATCTTCATCTTTAATAGCCAAAACCATAGTCATCGCCTGACCAATTTTAACTAATCCAGAAACTTCGGACGCCCATGGACCTTTTCCAACTTGTATTTGCATCCAGCAACCAACATTGTCTCCAGCAAAATCTGCCCTGACAACGTCCAACATATCAACTGGAAAAGGTTTAAATGTAACAGACTTCTCGTACTGATCGTGCCAAGTACATCTTAGTTTCCGTGCTTGATCCCAAACCTCTTGAACTTGAGGATCATATTGAATAACCAAGGTATTTTCAAAGTATGTACCAGACCCACTTTGACTTCCGTAACCATACAGTCCATTATCAGCATTACCAGTTGTTCCACAAGAATTAATCGATATATCAAAGGTAGAAAATGTTTTCCCCAAACCAGCAGGTAAATGAACACAGTTCACATTGCTGTAGTGACCCTTACTAAATATTATTCCATAAAATGACCGATCAAATTTTATTGTTACCCTCATCAAATTCTTTTCACATTTAACATTTATATCAGCAATCTGCGGCATATCAGGATTGGAAGTTGGCCATGGATCATCGGGAACTAATGAGCTCGGTGGAACATACGAAGAACCAGATATGTCAAAGTCTGGAGCTCTGTATCCAGATACTGAAACCACGGGTTGAGGAGGAGCTTGGTAATTACTTACGGGGGCTTGGTGCAGATGAAGGATACTTTGTTCAGGTTGTTCAAATGATTCATGAGAATCAAAACCTCCATGATTTAAAATAGGCTGTCGACTTTCATAAAAATCGCTTTCTTTGGGGGCGCTGAAACCTTGATGTTGCGCCTGTGGAGCATCATACACTTCAGCTGGAATACTTGGAGCACTGTATGAATCAGAAGGAAGATCGTTAGAAGGTGGAGGGCTATAATCATCTGCGGGAGGAGGTGGAACATAATTTGGAGGGGGTGGTGCGGCATAACCCTGCTGTGGCAATTGCGGTGGGGGAGGAGGGGGAGGAGGCCGGTAGTTTGGAGCCCCACCTCCTCCTTGAGAAAAGTGAGACACAGGGGATGGGTTGCTAGACCTTGTTAATGGTGCACGAGGTTGTTTGTACACAATAGGAGGGGGAGAAGGTCCTACCTTTGGACCATGTCTTCCTCCTCCTCCCCCATGTCCTCCTCCTCCTCCCCCATGTCCTCCTCCTCCTCCTCCATGTCCTCCTCTTCCTCCATGCCCTCCTCCTCCTTCTCGTGAAGTTTTACCGTACCCAGATCCCCCCCCTCCTCCTCCTCTTCTACCGCCTTTCGAAGATCCAAGCGGAAGGTTTGGAAGAAGAATGCTTCCTGGCTGGACGGGTAATGGAAGTGGTACTGGAATCGGTCCTGGGTAGGGCGGGCCGCCCCCATGGGGCGGAGCAATAATAGGATACGGTTGGGAAGACTCCACTGCCAGTTGATCCCTCGGTTCAATATTCAACGATCGATCTTGAGCAACGTTTTTATCTATGCCTTCCTCATCTTCCTTTTTCTTATCTTCGTTTTTCGTCGTTGAGGAAATGGCGGAAGCCACAATCTGAAACAGAAAACACCATTTAAAATAAACTCTTGTTCCGGTATTCATTTACATTAAATTTATTTTATATATACTACACAGAATGATTCAAAAGTCCTGCTTCAAAGTTAACTGTACAATAAATACCCTTGAGGCAGGATTTGTGACTCACCCAATATATGTATATATATATATATATATATATATATATATATATATATATATATATATATATTGCCTAGCTATGTTTTTATATAGTTACTTATTATATTTATATAGTTTTATTTTGCACTGCTGTCTCTCTCTCTCTCTCTCTCTCTCTCTCTCTCTCTCTCTAAACCTTCTGTTCCGGGTACTAGTGACCTGATTCTTTACAGTTTCGTTCGTAAGTTCGTTTACATGTCGATTTTGAGAAAGCGTTTGACATTCGCTAAAGAAGAAGTAATTATTACTTCGTTGATATAATAAAAAAAAATTAAAGTACTCTGTGTGTGTGTGTGTGTGTGTGTGTGTGTGTGTGTGTGTGTGTGTGTGTGTGTGTGTGTGTGTTTTAACACTGAATCCAAGTTCAGTAAGTTAATATATTATTTATTATTCAGGTACGAAACATACTATTAAACTGACATTAAATTTGTCTTTGAAAAATCACAGCCTTTAAAAACGATGAAGAAAAAGTCGTTTTGAAAAAGAAAAACAAAAAAAATGAAAGAAATCATTTGTAAATTCATGATTGGAAAACGTTTGGATATAATTTGTGGTTTTTTCTTATTTTTACCGAAAATGGTGTAACACTCTTTTCAAGAGGTTCGAACCTTTAAAGAAGAGAATAGGCCAATGTTCAAATTAATGAGGAGGAAATTGATCGAAACAGATGTTAAAGAAGGAAAACAGCGATAGTTGAGCCTTTTCACCATGCTCCCTCGAATTAAAAAACCGCGATTCGAACAGATGGCCCTGTTGCGTGCTTAGAGAAGCGCGTTACGTCGTTGATGCTCCTACGATCTTCTTAGTATCTACTTAACATTTGTAAATACTGTTAAAGCGTTAAATTACAATGCGATACAAAGTAATTGAAGTTAAAGAGGAAATAATCTGAATAAAAATTTCCTTTGACTCATATTTTTACTGAAGAGAGCCAAGGTGACTTAAGTATTATATTGATATCACTGTTTCAGTGTGTTAATATCAAAGTGTACGAAACTTCTATGTATAGAATCACCTCGAAAATCATCAGCGTCGTTCACATCTGGATCACGAGGAGAAATAAGGAGAAAGATTATCTAATATCTTAATATATTAATAAAATTCGGTGGTGGTATTATATATATATATAATATATATATATGCATATAACTGCAATGACCGCGCAGTATATAAATGAATAGAAACGACATAAGTGTTAAGGAACGTTTCTGCACACGAGGAGGAGAGATAACGAATAATGAAAAATGAGGCGAACCGCCGGGGAATCGAACCCAGGGCCTTCCAATTGCCGGTTGGACGCTCTACCATTATGCTACGGACCTCACTCAATCACAAATCGAAATTCTCCCACAAAGGGCAGAAACCAATGCCTGAGAGGGCACCCTCGCAAATCGTGAATATGCGCATATAACTGCGCGGTCATTGCAGTTATATGCGCATATTCACGATTTGCGAGGGTGCCCTCTCAGGGCATTGGTTTCTGCCCTATGTGGGAGAATTTCGATTTGTGATTGAGTGAGGTCCGTAGCATAATGGTAGAGCGTCCAACCGGCAATTGGAAGGCCCTGGGTTCGATTCCCGGGCGGTTCGCCTCATTTTTCATTATTCGTTATCTCTCCTCCTCGTGTGCAGAAACGTTCCTTAACACTTATGTCGTTTCTATTCATATATATATATGCTTTATTGGTTAACACTTAATTCATATTATGATCAATTACAATTACCATTATTATATGTTGCATTTAGATTATGGGTGTAACTGTATTTTTAAAGATTTTGCAGTAATTAGTTGAACGTTGAACGTTGAACGCTCTTCCTATATATATATATATATATATATATATATATATATATATATATTCTCTCTCTCTCTCTCTCTCTCTCACACAAACACACACACACACACATACAATTTTATTTAGAATGATGACTTTAAGTGTTATTGGACATAATACCAATAATAAAACATTTGACAGACCACGTATTTGATTGTGGAGATTGTGAACGTCTTTTAACAGACCTCCCACCATCCTATAATGAAAGTTTTCCTTCAATTATGTCTCAAAACGGTTCATTCATTCTTTACAGACTGAAGATAATTTTACAGAAATCAAAGTGAAGCGTTTGTTCAAGATTCAGATGCGAATACAATGGTTTGAGGATTGATAAAAGTCATATTTATTTCGTTCCACGAATCTAAATTGAAGACTTACGATTGAATTTGATATAAAATATATGAGTTTTGACAATAAATGAGTTGGAATTTTCTTTGATTTTTTTTTTTATTAAATTAAAGAAAAAAATTATGAATGTCTTGTTTCAGAACTTGTAGTGAAGTTTGGAAATCATGAAAAACCTCGAAACCAAGTGATTATCATCGGACGAAGAATGTGTTTCATGGCCAGATTCCTAATATTTAATATTTTCTAATCTATCAATGTTTGTTTTCATTTCACAAAGAATTTTCAGGGTTAGGTTTTGGTAAATGGTTTAAAAGTTATTAAAGAAAATAAGTATTTGAGGGGATACTGAACTGACTTTGAGTAAATTATATATTTTTTTATTCGGCATCACGAGAACGCGTACAAATAAACAAAAAAAAATGATATTAACGTCATATAATACTTCATTTTCCAAAAGATGCACGTTCGTTTTTTTTGTACTTTGAAAGATTATTTTTAAAAATGCTTTTTTTTGTTCAATTTTACTGCTCTAAAAATACTAAAGTCTGCGAATCGGGATGGTCTTTGTTCGTCTGAACTATGCTACAAGATGCTAACCGCATAATGACCATTTTATATTCTCTGACGTCAAAGGAAGTAAAAAGATACGGAATTAAAGCGCTTTATATGTATTCGAATGAGTTAGAAAATCTTTAGCGCTTTTTGGATCTCTTTTGCCTTTCCTTAAAGGCTTCTTCAACTCTCTCTCTCTCTCTGCATGTTGTGGGTTAGCGATGTTTGTTCGTGTTTGTCTTTCATACATTTTACGGGCGCGCGCACACCCTTGTGTGTGTGTGTGTGTGAAGAATACAAAAGGCTACTTAGATTGATTTTAAATATATATCTCTCATTCCAGTGGAAAAACACACGATTCCTCTGAAGTCACGTACAATTTTCCCAACTGAATTTCCAGGCCTTCTTATTCCGCAGTCCGATCTTCATCTTTGGTGTTTTCATAATGATGATTATTGGCAGTCCGCCGAAAGATAATTAAAGCCATTGAAAAACGAAGCGAAATTCGACTTTTCCGCCTCCCTCAGACGCTTTTACCACGTTTTTAAGACATGAACAACATGCAGTGGTTCCTTCCTTACGCGAATTGCTTCTCATTTGTTCCAAGATGGCTGCATGGGAAACGCTCCCGATTGGCATTCTTCTTGTATTTATAAGTTTATCTATCTATCTATTTATATATCTATCTATCTGTCTGTCTATGTACTTCGCTTTCTTTTTTCTTGTTAACTATATATATATATATAATATATATATATATATATATATATATATATATATATATACTGCGTATGCTAAATAGATGGATTATTTATTAATTATAAAAGTAACGTGTTAAAGCAACACTGTCTCATGAATTCGTAACTTTACTGCATTAATTCAGTAAATAAATCCAGACTTGCTTTATTCATACATTGCCTTTGAAGTGATACGATCATTGACGTCAGCAGTGATTGAATGTACCTATAAACACAGTTGGAAATTGAAGTCTTTCCACAAAACCGGAAGGCTACTACGTCGTATAGCCACGTGGCAACATCGCTTCCCGTTAGTTCAACGAAGTGACCGTCTTCAACATCCAGATGATGTACCGACCCTTGGTTCGGATTCCACGTAAAGCCGTTACGAAGGAGATTAACAACGTTAAATATAAACATAATGTACAAAGCTCGAATGCAAAATTAATTTAATCTTTCTTTTGAACTAAAACGCGTCCCTCCCAATAATTCTAATCATACGCGTATAAAACTCGAAACAAAACTAGAGCTCTATGTGTGTGTGTGTGTGTGTGTTGTGTGTGTGTGTGTGTGTGTGTGTGTGACCTATCTTTTTTTTATAGGTTGGTGGGGTCCCCAAGGCAAGAGAACGCGTATGGGCAAATGTAACCATTCCGCTTCTTAGGGGGAACGAGGAGGAGGGGGGGGGGAATGGAATAAATTGGTAAACTTCCTTTTAATTACTGGCTGGACAAAAGAAGAATTCTTTTAATAATTAAAATTTACAAATATTTCTCTCTAAAATACAACATTTATACGAAGAAACATCCACTAACTGGATTTCAATTAGCGAAAATGTGATAGATTTTGGAAAATGTGATATATATATTTTCGCTAAACAACGTTATTGACGTACCATATGCAAACGGAGTTATTAGCAGTGGATATGAACGTATTTTTTAAAACAAAATTCGGCTTTAGTAAATAAGCAGAAGGCGGTAAAAGTGAAACTTTGAGAGGAGAACGCGACCTACTTTGTCGTAATTGCTACGTCATTCGCGGTCAAGCTCCCCTCCAGCAAATGGCCGATGCATCTTCTCGCAATCGCCACGCGCCGCGCGAAGCCTATTCAACTGAAAGAAAAGAAATGAAAGATACCAAGAAGGAAGTAGAGGAATGGAAAAGAATGTAAAAAAGAAAACAAGAAAAGAAATTGTTCGCATAACAGAAGTAAATAAAAGAAACTAATTAAGATGAGGAAGACGTAATTTTTGGTTGTAGAATCGAGGCTAAAACCCAGTTCAGTTTCATTCAATCTGAAATTATTATTATTTTTATAATATAAAAAGTAAATATTAACAAAGTGTGATTTAAGAAACTATTTCAACCGATAAAATATATATATATACACACACACACACACACTTTTCTTTTAACTGTATTGTTTATAAAAATAAAATAATTATAAATTGAAATGAATGAAGTCACTGAAACCAACTTTTACTTCCTGTGTAACTAATAATTTTTAGAGTGTGTATATATATTTTTTTTTCTAAAACTGAGAAATTCTTCGCGAAAGATGATCGGGAAAAGTGTGTATGTGTGTAAATTACTGACGAAAATATTTAGGTTAAGTCCATCCATAAACGCGTTCGTATTTACTAAAATTATAAAGAAGAATACAGAAGGGTAAAGTGGTGGCATAAATATTTATGAAAAAAATGATACAACGTATTTATCCGCCATCTTGCCACTAATTATTATCGTTATTGTACCAAATACATACAATTTAGTTTCTTTTTACTGAGATATGAAACGACCATTTATAATTCAGTCTGAAATTTAAAATTTATGAAGTAAATTATATTTCCATTTAACAAGCTAATATAATTTCTTTGATTTCTGAATACAACAAACACATAGGTATAAACACCTGTGGTTTTATTATAATTAATTTATAATTACGTGTCTTCATAAATAGCTGGAACATTCTCCATAAAAGTCTTATAAAAAATGCGGTTTGTTAATAAAGTGAGGAAGAATTTGGTGGTCATAAAATGAAAATGAAAACGTTTGGATGATGTTACAGTGAAACAGATGATAATCGATTGCGCACTGTGATAAAGTTGTACAAACTGAATTGCCCAGTCATAAAGTTAAACGTGTGTGTGTGTGCGTGTGCGTGTGTGTGTGTGCGTGTGTGTGTGTGTGCGTGTGTGGATAAAGATAAGTTAAAAGCATTTTAACAAAAACCCTTTTTAGGGAGTATAATAAACTCGTAATAATCCATATTAATTAAAACTTAAATTCAGGTATACATTATATTTACCTGCTTCTACGATTAATCCATCAATAAACTAACATGATATATGAGCAAATTGAATTTCTGCAGAGTTTGTACCTTGTTGAGGGGGTTAAAGCTGAACATAGAATGATATAAGTTCAATATACACCTTTATTTCAAAGCGGCAAATGACTTAAAATACTGTATCTAATGTGATTAAAAAAGTTGAAAGTCCTTTCAACACTGATTTATTTTAGGGTAAACTTAAAGAACCAATAATTAGAATTTGAATATTGATTTGGTAATATGGGCACGTGTGTATTTGCTCGTAAAAGGAATTGGCCGGAAGCAGTGGTGGTTTGGATGACCTGTTCCGCGTATTAGTTTGGTTGTAATACTGGATCAACCTTCTTTATCTTTTGGCAAGACTTAAAAATCTTCCTTATACAATAGAACGGGATAAATTTTCACGATAATATATATATATATATATATATATATATATATATATATATATATATATATATTGCAATAACTTCGTTGTAACGCATGTGATAATGTTTAACTATGCGTAAAAATTTAATAACAGAACTGTAACACGGTAATAACACATAATTATAGTTTTTATTTAAGATAATTAAAAAATACAAAACATTGTAACCGCAATTAATTGGGGAAATAAGGTTTTAAAATCAGGTGTGCCCAATTTCATCAAATATTTATACCCATTTTAGAGTAAATGATGTATGCAAAGCAGTCCGAATCGAAAATCATGAAAATTACAAACGTTGTATTGAAGGAAATAACTGAATAAAGCAAAGAAACTAGAAAATAATCAGTAGAATTACGTTGTGAGCGCATACAATCTCCAGCAGTGGCCGTCGGCGAAACGGATAGCGATTCATTGCCCCAGATTTTCTAGTCTGACTCAAGAAAAGGCGAGAGACCGCATTCCTTTAGGGGGCCGGGAGGGCCACGTTTAAAGGGAGGAATGCCACTGGGAAGCGTATGGAGCCAAATGGTTCGGTTTTAGGGATATTAAAGGATATCATATTCGCATAGTATAAACACAGCCGGGCTAAAATCATACATAGACTAAATAACTAGTATATTTAGGGCCACATTGGCAGAATAAAAATAACCTCGCATTGAACCGAAGGATCAAAACAGCCGCTTCTGGCCTTTTGTCAAGCAAGGTGTGCCACTAAGCATTGCCATTCCGTGCATATTCGAAGCTATTCATCCTAAGGCACGCACCAACTTATGAAAGGCCCAAAATCCTTTTGTAGTTCCTTTTACAACTTTGTAGTCCCTAGAACGGATCTGAAACCCCCAAAGCCCCCCTAAAAATGTATCATTTTGTTTAACAGTGTTTAGGGCATTATACTCGTATACAATATTATAATTATAAGGTATTATATGGAACCAAAGCTTTACTTGTATGGACAGCATCCGTAGCCGAGTGGGTAAAACCATATTCCTATAAGCGAAGTGAAGATACTGAAGTCGGGAGTTCGAATCCCGATGGTGCTGCTAATAATAATAATAATAATAATGCAATGGTCAGCATTAGTTGATCTGAAAGATGTGTCCTCCTCCCTGATTTTTAAAACATTTCTTAAGAGGACAACGTAAAGTAAGTCATTGGTTTAACATATTTAACTCAGTCTTAAAAGGTGAAATTAACTTTATGTTTACACCAACTTAAAATAAGAGATAATTATTATGTATTTATTCTTGTTTTATTACATAGAATCGAGTGAATTTCGTATATTCTTGGTATCGATGCCAGTGCCACGACCTGAACAAAGATTTGGGTTTTGTGATGTTATCATTGTTTATGTATTTTCTTAGATATATTCTTAAATATTTCATGAAAATATACTTAATATATTTCTTTTAAAGTCATAAAATCTCGCGTTTCACTCTAAAATCATGATATTTTATGCTCAAGTTATGTATTTGAAGTCTATCCGTGAAATATTTGGCAAATGTCTAATTTCTAAAAGAAATGCAAGATTCACGATATTTCATGATACTTTTTGGTTATCTTTTGGGCATTCCCATTACATTTATGCAATAAACTCTGCAACAAATTCGTCTAAGTACTAATAACCAATGCGAAAGAGTATATATATATAAAATTAAAATGAATAAAAACTATGGTCTGCCAAAATGATAGCTTTAGAGATAAAGGTTGTTATTATATTTTGATGTATTTTTTTAGCGTTAATGCCTTATGATCTATTAGTGTAAAAGAAGGATTAGTGAAAGGGAATTTAATTGCCATCTCTTCCGTTAGATGGCACCTCATATTCAACTATTTTGGCTCTGCGTCAGTTGACGAGTTTCAAAGCCGAAACTTATAAAACCTCACCTTAAACGCAAAAACCCAATTTCGGTTTAAGAGACTCGATTATAGGTTAGCATACAGCTCATCATCACTGGCTGCTCAGACAGGATATATATTCAATATATTTTGGGGGCAAATGAAAGTTTACGCGTCACGAATAATGTAATGAGTTTTGAACCCAAAATCTCTTCCCAAATTAATTAAATAGGAAAAAGGAGAGACACGAAAATTACGTACGAATATAAATTGGGTTCTTATTCGTGGAATATTTACGAGGGTAAAAATGTAGACCTCGTAATTATTTCCCATTTAAACTTCGTAAATAATACTTTAGTTAAAAGTAATAAATAAATGCTTAAATATTAGTTCGTTCTTTTTTTTTAAAATTAAGTTAAAGAAACATATGCCGTTAATTTTTAACTAGTTTTTCCCCTCATTTTACTCTACTAAACTGTTAAAAATTAATTTCTTGTTTTAACATCGAGTCATAAACAATTGAGAACATTCCCTACAAATTTAACAATAGTTAAAATCAAATCCGTTACTTACGAAATACAAAAAAACTTCAACATCCGTCATCTGCTGCAATTTCTAAACATAAACAACAAACTAATTCATTTTTATTATATATATATATATATATATATATATATATATATGCTCAGCTTTATATGAAAGAATACTAACGATTGCTTATTTGCAATGGATTAAAAATGCACGGCTCAAATTAATATATATATATATATATATATATATATATATATATACACACTGTATACATTGTCCCTAATCCAGAGATTGAAAATCGCAATCTTTCATTCAAAAAAGGATTTACTAAATTGGAAAGGAATTCCTTACATTAGAAACTCACGTCTTTTCACCATTTCTGAATAGATTTTATCTCTCTCTCTCTCTCTCTCTCTCTCTCTCTCTCTCTCTCTCTATATATATATATATATATATATATATATGAAGCACAACCACAAGAAAAATGAAAATCAATTCCAAGTTTTCATGTATTCAATAGTAGACCTCGTCAGGAAATGACTCCTTCCTTGATGATGTGTACTGTTGAATACATGAAAGACCTTGAAATCGTTTTTCACTTTTCCTTGCGGATTTTCATCATATTATATATATATATATATATATATATATATATATATATATATATATATGTGTGTGTGTGTGTGTGTGTGTGTGTGTGTGTGTGTACACATATTAATATATACATTTACACTAATTTTAGCGTTAAAAGAATTAAGCTTCAGAGAATAATATATATATATATATATATCACAGTATATATAAAACATTAAATATTCTAAATAAATCTTAGTTTTCGCTCTATTAACTCCTTATCAAATGAAGACCTGAATAATATTTCCTTTGGACGACTTTTGACTGCTCGTCCGAACATCAAAAGCACTGAAGGAACGCCAATAATTTTCTTAGGAATTTTATTTATGTACTCTTATTTATCCGATTTTTAGCTTCGTTTAGTTCAGTTTTGCATATTCGACGCCGTGATGGCTCAGTGGGTAACGGCGATTCCCTATAAGCACTACAGTATAAGCGAAGTAAAGACATTGAGGTCGGGAGTTCGACTTCCGATGGTGATGGTTAATAATGATCCAGGATTTCTCTCTCTCTCTCTCTCCTTGGATAAGGATATAAACTTGTATAACAAGTTAAGCAGAATAGTGAATAATAAAATCAGTGTGATTTTTGGTGATTTTAATTGTGGTAATGTAAATTGGGAAAACAAAACAGCTGATGCTGAGGGCTCAAGACTGTTGGAATTTGCCGATGATAACTTATTAAGTCAGTGGGTTGACGGGCCTACTAGGGTTAATAATAAACTAGACCTCATATTTACGAACGAAGATGACCTAGTCTCTAACCTGACTATTGGTGAAAATTTAAGTAACAGCGATCATAATTTGATTAGGTTTGACCTCAGGGTTCCAGTTAATACACGCGAAAAGACTCGTGAAAGACTGGATTTCTCGAGAGCAAATTTTGAAAGCTTCCGAAGTAGTTTAGACACGCTTGAAGTTCTAATAAGTGAGGATGTCAGTGTCACCTGGAGCTCATATAGGGATCAATTTAGAATACTACAGAACACTTTTAAACCCACTAAAATGGTTTCCTTGTCAACAAAGTCACCGAAATGGTTTAATAACGAAATTAGGAGGGATATTACGGGAAGAAATAGAGCCTACAAACTACTTAAGTCGCATTTCAACTACACTAATTCAGAAAACTATATAAACCTACGTAGGAGGGTTAAGTCCTTAATTAGATCAGCCAAACGTGATGAAGAAGTTAGAGTTGCCTCACTCTGTAAAGTTAACCCTAAAGAATTTTTTGCCCATGTTAATAGCAGAAAGCCAATTAAAAATTCTGTAGGCCCCTTAAAAGATAGAAATGGCGTACTGAAATTCGGTGATAAAGATATAGCTAATATGTTAAACGAGTTCTTCGTTACAGTCTTCACGGAGGAAGACACAATAGAAGTACCAAGTCCTCGGATTACATATGATGGTGACAATCCCGTAGAGACCATAAGTTTTACGAGAAATGAGGTACAGCAATTAATTGATAAGATGAATAAATACAAATCACCTGGTCCCGACTTATTTCTTCCAAGGGTATTAAAAGAGGTTAGCCACAATGTTGTTGACGACTTAGTATCCATATTCAAACAATCAATCGAGTTAGGGAAAGTTCCAACCGACTGGAAGTTAGCAAATGTAACACCTATCTTTAAAAAGGGTGATAGGGAAAATCCTTGTAATTATCGCCCGATCAGTTTAACATCAGTTGTCGGTAAACTGTTAGAATCCATCATTACAAAACGTATTGTGTATCACCTTGAATCTAACAATTTAATTTTTTATTCTCAACATGGATTTAGGCGACATACATCCTGTCTGACAAACCTGTTAGAGTTTTTCCATAATATGCATACACTGTACGATGCAAGTAGGGCAATAGATATAGTGTATCTCGACTTTCAAAAAGCCTTTGACAAAGTCCCTCACGCTAGATTGATAGCTAAAGTCAAAGGACTAGGAATCACCGGGCTCGTTTCCAACTGGATTGAGGATTGGTTAAAAGATAGAAAGCAGAGAGTGGTAATAAATGGAGTGGCTTCGGAGTGGGCGCCCGTCACCAGTGGTGTCCCACAGGGTTCCGTTCTGGGTCCTTTACTTTTTATCATCTATATTAACGATATAGACGTCGGGCTTCTAAGTGCAATCTCAAAATTTGCAGACGATACGAAATTAGGAAGTAGTGTAGGTACTGAGGAGGGCGTAAGAACACTTCAGAATGATCTTGACAGGTTGGGCGAATGGTCTGCTACTTGGCAAATGCCATTCAACTTGGACAAATGTAAGGTAATGCACATAGGTTATAAAAACCCAAAGACCGATTACTCTCTCTTGGGAAGGAACTTGACTGAGACGGATCTTGAGAAAGACTTGGGAGTCTATACTCTATATCAGCAACGATCTGAAACCGTCGAAGCACTGTGCAGAAGTCGAAAAGAGGGCCTTAAAATTATTAGGTTATATTAAAAGACAGTTCCAGTTTCGGAACAAGGAGACTGTAATGTCTCTTTATAATTCTCTAGTCAGACCTCAACTGGAATACTGTGCGCAGTTTTGGTCTCCATCCCTCAGGAAGGATATAGAAAGGTTAGAAAGAGTACAAGCAAGGGCTACAAAATTGATCCCTTCACTGAGAATGCAAAGCTACCAACGGAGATTGGAGCGCCTAAATCTGTTTAGCTTAGAGACGAGGAGGTTGTGGGGTCAGCTTATTCAAGTCTTCAAGATGCTCAAAGGAATAGACAGGGTAGATTACAGAAACTTATTCTCACTTAATGCCAATCTGACAAGAAATAATGGGTTTAAACTGGAACTAAAGACATTTAGGACCTCTGTCTGCGGAAATTTCTTTTCCTATAAAATAGTTAATATCTGGAACCAACTTCCCTCAGAGGTTGTTTCCAGTCAAAGTGTAAATGTGTTTAAAAATAGGTTAGACAAAGTACTGAATACTTTCATAGTTTAAGATTAAAACAAGAAAACTCTGCAGGAGTTCGCTTGCACGGTGTCTCTGTGAGCAAGCTAAATATAGAGATATTTATATATTCTCCACTTTCCTGTAAAATTTCCTTGGCTACTTTTCCAGGGTCAAGGTATTTTCTTCAACCTTTTTCCGTACCTGCCTCTGGCAGGGAGGGAGCGGAGGGTGGGGAGAGAGCCTTCTACTTTTCTATCCAGTTTTCTACTACTGCTAGGATAGTTGAAAGAAAAATAAACTTTTAATAACAGGAACCTCCCAGAGTGGACCGAAAGGTCTTTGAGGCTTCCTCTTGTCCTTGTAACTTGTAACTCTCTCTCATTATTTGATTCCAGAATTTTAAAATTAAATTTTATATAAAATCAGGAAATAAATTAATAAAAAGATGAATTAAATTAATAGAAAATAAATAAATTAATTAATAAAAATTTCTGAGAAAAAGTAAAAAAAAATTTTAATGAAAATTTAAATTTTTTTAAAAGCATTTAAAAAAAAATTAAGAATTACATCGTAAATATTTACTCAAATTTTTAAGTATTGATTAAAGCTTAATTTTGTCAGACACATTTTCATATTTTAAAATTGTGTTTTTAAAATGTATTTTGTCAAAAAGTGTATTTAATAATAATAATAATAATAATAATAATAATAATAGTTTAATAAGTCAGGATGGACGGAAACTGGTACAGCGCTCAGGCCAATTAATACGACCCATTAAGCTAACTCCCGGATTATTATTACAATATCATCCGGGGTCGAACCCCATATCACAATGTCTCGAAGTTACTTACAGGGAAACGGTGTTACCCACAGAGCTACGTTAATGATAGGAAATTGTGTTGATTAAAGTGATCTAAGGGCGTTGGTAAATATTAACGCAAATATATAAAAAAAGTATGAAAAAGTAGCTCAAAATTTGCCTTCTTTTTGGGGAGTGATCACGTAACCGACTGAATAATGTATCAGCTCGCAAAAGTAATATTTTCAGAAAGAAATATTAAAATATTACAAAATTACTGTACAATAATTTTACTGTACAACGTACAAAGGTTAAGTGAATTAGTGATATTTATTTTTATTTAATTTCGGTCTTAAATTTCGGACTTTACTGGGCTCTCAAAGTGATTAAATGGTAAAACAGTTCATTTCATAGATAATTGTGATTAATATACGCTATATAAATATCATACGTGAAAAGGGATCACCTGAAGATCAGGGCCCCAAGCCTTCTTTAGTTAGCTTTATAAGGCTAACTAACGAAAATATCACGACCTAACCTAACCAATCGTCAAGGGCGTACAGTTGACCTAACGATTGGTTACGGTTAGGTTAGGTCGTGATATTTTCGTTAGTTAGCCTTATAAGGCTAACTAAAGAAGGCTGGGGGCCCTGATCTTCAGGTGGGCTGTGAAAAGTATTATTTAATTTAGAATACGAATTAACTTACAGTTGAATATAAAAAATGAATTATGTAGTACAATATATTGAATTGAATTGAATTGAATTGAATTGAATAACCTTTATTAATAATAAAATAAATACATTCGTTTTGCAAGTTATAATGACATAAATAATTGTGAAGCTGGACTATTTATTTAATTTAATTTGGCCCTTAAGCTTTAGGCTTTACTGGGATATATATATATATATATATATATATATATATATATACTAGGTGAGGTACCCGGCGTTGCCCGGGCCGGGTTAATTGAATGCCCGGTTAGGTCAACTGAATGCCCCCCCAAAAACCCTCACCCCCCTTTATGCAACTTGGGGGCTAACCCCTCCCCATTACCCCACCCATCCCCATTACCACAACTCCTCTCCCCCACTTACCCCCACTCCCACCGTTCCACCATTACTGCCCGGGATAAATTTCACAAACAGACAAACAGACAGGCTAAACTACAGAAAAGAACGCAGCCGTGAAAATTTTGAGCTTCACATTGTGTCAAGATTTCTGAATCTGATCAGATATCCCCCAAAACCCCCCTGACCAAATAATTGAACTCCCAATTACTGTCGGTTCAATTATTTGGTCAATAAAACTATAGAAAAGAACACAGTCATGAAAATCTTGAGCTTCACATTTCCGCCCGTAATACAAACAGAGAAACAGACAAACAGACAGGCTGACCGACTCTGTGTTGACATTCTTCATCCCATAAGAGGTTCCCGTGCCAAATTTAGTAGCTCTAGGTCAAACGGTTTGCGCTTGCATAAAGGACAGACAGGCAGACAGACAGAAAGGCGAAAATATATAATATATATATATAATTATTACATTTAATAGTAAAGTACAAAGAACTGACAGTCAAGTACGGAAAATGAAGAAAAGTAATACAGTCCGTATATTTAATCAGTCTCTATACTATTTGACATTAATACTAAGATTTATCAGTATTCCTTTTTAAGAGATTTAAACTTATTAGAATTTATTTATATTTAGTAATATTTTTAATATCAGCGTTTCGCTCATTCCTTAGTTACAACTTTTAATCCAACGAATGAAGGTGATTTTTGGAATGAAGACAATCTAAATTGAGGAATGACGTGTCTAATTCTACTCTTGGTCTAGTATGAGCGGATTTCTTGATGAGTTACCAAAATATTTATTTACCCATTGTAAGTTAATGATTTTGTTCACGCATTTGTAAATAAAAATATTATGTACCAATTTCATTACATCTTTGATCTTTGATCATTTTTACTTTCGAAGGACAGTAAAATTAGTATCAGATAATATCCTCGTTGCTCGTTTGTAAATAACAAAGACTGTCAGCGGAATTACCCCATGCAAGGTTGCGGTACATTATATAAGGAATAACAAGAGTATGATATACAGTTGACAAAACTTGTTTACGAATTATATGCTTAAGTTTAAGCATTATAGCAATACTACTAGAAATATTTATAGATATTTACATGGTCTTTTCACTGCAAGTTCTTGTCTAACATTACACCAAGAACAGGACAAGTACAGTCCATTTTTTTTTTACACCTATTTCTCCAACATTCACCTTGTCACTTCACACATTTCGTTTATTACCAAAAATTAAATTTGCATTATTGGTATTTAGAAAGGAGGAGGCTCGAACCCCAAAGACCAACATTATTTTGCATTGTTTATAATGTATTTAGTGTTAAAACTTAAGATTATATACTGTTAATCTGTTGTTCGGGGTTAACATATAGTAATTCAACTGACATTTGCTCCAATCGATGGTCTCTCACATTCACAGATTTTGGCTTATCATTACATTACATTTCATTTGGAAAACGTGAAGCCACTCGGGCCTATCGAGGTTATTCAATCCAATCATCATCATCTGACGAGATTTAAAGCTGAATACTTATTATGATTGTTGACTTCACTTGTAACTGTTTTTAATCCGCGCTTCTCACTAATTTGATGAATTGGTTGAGATGAGGTTTATATATTCATTATGTTGAAAAAAATATCGTACCCTTCTAAGAATTTTTCACCAACTTGACTCTTTTTTCAAATTAATTATCCTCTTGTTTTGAGTTGGGTGTGGGATATGGGTGGAGGTAAGGGTGGAGTGCGAATAATTCAAACACTTCATGAAGGATGTATACGTTTAAATGCATTTAGATGTTTCGCGTTAAGTAACTAAAAACCACGTGTTTAGGATTAAGATGTGTTTGAGAAGCAGATGTAGCTTTTTGTTCACTGTAAACTGTAAACAATGCATGCGGTGAACAGTGTATCACCCGAAGATCAGGGCCCCCATGTATTCTTGTTTTTGCTTTATAGTACCAAATATAATAATAAACTAAATTGAATGCTCGGTTAGGTCAACACTACGCCCTTGACGATTGATTAGGTTAAGTCGTGATATTTTCGTTAGTTTTAACGAAGATATCATTTTGTAATTGAGGCTGGGGGCCCTGATCTTCAGGTGATCCTGAAAGAGTAAGTAAATGTAATAATTTAGTTAAAATATTGGATCACCTGAAGATCAGGGCCCCCAACCTTCTTTAGTTAGCTTTATAAGGCTAACTAACGAAAATATCACGACCTAACCTAACCAATCGTTAGGTCAACTGTACGCCCTTGACGATTGGTTAGGTTAGGTCGTGATATTTTCGTTAGTTAGCCTTATAAAGCTAACTAAAGAAAGCTGGGGGGCTTTGATCTTCAGGTGATCCAAAATATTTAACAAATATTTAATTTTAAAGAAATAACTATTTTAGTCTTAATTAAGTACAAAAGAAGAAAATAGGTTTAAAGATATTTGATAAATATTCACACAAAATTTCAATAATTTTGAATTTTACGGAATCCTTAACTCGACTTTCTTGATTTAACATCACAAAAAAATGTTTGATAAAATTAAGCAAACATCACAATTACTCCAATTATTTGACAACAGATCCAAAGGGTTCATTTGACCATGCAGTCATGTACTGACGATGGTTTTTTAGTTTAGTAATAATGTTAAATGTTTAGTGTAGTTTTGGAAAGGTTCCATGATTTGTTAAATAATTATTAGTTATTGGGTTCAAGTATTTAGGGGGGAGGCTAACGTCATCTGCTCGACTTGATATAAAATCAACAAGTTATTGTGGACTAGGTTAGGTTAGGTTACGCTAGGTTAGGTTAGGTTAAGTTAAATTTTTAAAGTGTTCAATATTGTGTCTTGTCGATCCGATGCGTATAGATTCTATATTTTCCGTGATGTTTCTTATTACTAACGAAGCTCGCGAGACAGAATACTGCTTCAGTGTTCATCAATGAGTGTTCTTAACAGATGAAGAAACTGCGCATTAACGAAGACCCAAAGATCCATTCATAGGTTAGACCAAGAAGGAAAGAAGCCATGGTAGAAGGTAAAACCTGGGAAAAAAAAGCAGAAGAAAAAGTATCTCCAGTAGCGTGACTTCCCTCGAGGAATGATCGCTATTTTGTTCCATCTGAAAGGTGTAATTTACGTTTAAGAACGCACGCGTTAAATGCTACTTAGAAGGGATCGTTAAAACGCGTGACGAGATCGGGAGGGATTCGTTGACAGCCGTTTAACGAACACTGCAATTAACAAAATCATTCAAGTTGCGTTGCTCGGATGAAGCAGGGCGTGTCTTGTCTCGATTCTGACGCGTCTCAAAGTAGTTGATTTCGTTGCAGGCGTAAAGCCACTTTCGTGGACAGGAAGTCATCCTCAATCATTTGAAAGGAAGTTATTTTCTTATTGGGAGACAAGATTATTATTATTATTGTTGTTACTGTTATTCTCTCTCTCTCTCTCTCTCTCTCTCTCTTTCCCGAATATCATCCCGAGTGCCTGGCATGAACCGCCTTAGGACAAACTCCGAAAATGCTTCGAGAGAAAGTCGGACGCGGACATTTGGTCCGGATGGTGTTTCCGAGGTCCGGAGCGACGCTTTCCACATCTCCAGGCCCAAAAGATGCCATTCAACGCTATAATTACTTGCCACATATATATATATATATATATATATATATATATATATATATATATATATATATATATATATATTCTCGGCAGCGTACAGCCCACCCACCAGTTCATCTTTCCTTTGGTTGGCAGATGATTGGGTATCATAAACATAAATCCTCCCAAATCAGGCGGGATGATGCATAGGGGTCGAACACAGGTCGATCCTGAACATTTGTTAAACCTCCCCCCCGCCTACATTGAAGTCCACGACGTCAGATTAAATGTAAACGTTATTGATGTTGGCATCGTTTATCGATCGAATCACCAAATGAGATTACGAATCAGAAGACGCGATTAATCTCCGATTACACGTCACTCGAGCACCAAAATTCATTCTCATTTGATCCACTTGATTCAATACACCGACGGGAATATCAAGATGGTCATTTTTTGTATGCGTGTGTGTGTGTGTGTGTGTGTGTGTGTGTGTGTGTGTGTGTGTGTGTGTGTGAGAGAGAGAGAGAGAGAGAAATAAATTATATGAGTATGTATGTATTAAAGACAGTCTTTCTCGTTTGCTTCTGATTAATCCTGAAGGATCGGATCATCGATGTCTGTATGTAAATAATCACCTTTTTGAATCACTGCAACATTTTCGGACAAATTCCGAAGCATCGCGGAAGTCTTTCTCTGAATTTCCATATATATATATATATATATATATGCAAAATTTCACTTAAACGTGTGACATAATACTTGTAATAAAAACCTCCAAGAAAAAACAAAAACACTCGCGACCGAGCGCTTTCGTGTGTACGTAAAAGCACGTTGATAATACGCTGTTAAATATACACGAAAGCTCTCGGTCGAAATTGCTTTTAATTTTACTTGGTGATATATATATATATATATATATATATATATATATACGGGGTGGTACAGAAAAATGATTTAGTTTTTGAAAATATGTTAAAATTAAGTAATCCGTTTTCTTCTTCTTTTCTGAAGAATCAAATTGAAGATAAAATTATGAAGTATTGATGCCTATCATGCCTCAGTGAAGAGATCAGGAAAGAGTAGCACTGCTGAACTTTATTTACGAAAAGGTTCAGTAACAGTTACGTAGAGAGAGAGAGAGAGAGAGAGAGAGAGAGAGAGAGAGAGAGAGAGAGAGAGAGAATACTGAAGATGTGTGATAAAGTTTTGTGAATGATGGAACAGTGTAAAATATGAATATGAGTAGAGGTAGTAGGCCTAATACAGCTTAAAGCCTGAAACATGTTTCTGCAGCACCCTGTGTGAATATATGATATACAGTAAACCCTCATCCAACGCGAGTTTGTCCAGCGCGAATTTGCTTATACACAGAAAAATAAATGCGAACAATTATTTGCCAAAAGCGGAAAATTTGATTATACACGGTCCGCCAAATACGCTCTAATACAGTAGTACTGTACGCGTGCCAATGCGCGCTCTAGTATTTTCTCCTACACTCTCCAACACTCCCGCATCTCCCTCCCTCTCGCGTCACCCCTCGCATCACCCTTTGTCTCAGTCCAGTTGTGTTGGATTGTTTTTGTCGTATTTTGCCGTTGTTTTGCTATTACCTTTGAACAGCAGTATGGCACCTAAACGTAAGGCATCTGCGAGTGATAGTGAAGAGAAGAACAGTCGTAAGGTTATGACATTGGCCGAAAAAATACAGATTCTAGATAAGTTGCGTGGTGGTATGAGCATAACATCACTTGGCCGAGAGTATCATGTGAATGAGTATACCATACGCACCATCCGAAAGAGTGAAGAAAAGATACGTGCTATTTTTATTTAATATATTTTTATTTATCGTATGTAAATATCATTATGTTTATGATTTTATTATGTTCTTATTTCATATACAATATAGGTGAGGAAATTCATATATGTGTGAATAAAAAATCTACTTATATAAGTATTAATGGGAGACTTTACGCGACCGCGTTCACACGTATCCCCATTTATCCCATAAAGTATTAAGTTTGTCCAACGCGGATTTACCTAACGCGCCATTCTCGAGGAACCTAACCCCCGCGTTGGACGAGGGTTTACTGTATATATATATATATATGTATATATGGGATATCATCGCCAGCATCGCTACTTCAGTAGGTAACACCTTTTCTTTACAAGCAAGTAAAGAAAGACACTGTATAAAGTCGGGCGTTCGAGTTAGGGCAATTGATCGTATTTATTTGGCCAGAGCGCTGTGCCAGTTTCTTGCCATCCTAACTCATTATTATTATGCTTACCTCATCAGGGTATAGTAACCCTCCGGTAAACCGAATGATTGGCACCTAGGGTCATTCGGTTTTCTAAAAATTTTGGTATTTTAGGATTCCCCCGAACCCTTCTCGCCGCCTTCAGCTTTCAAGTCGCCGAATAGCCTCTATCTTCTGTTATTCAGTGGTACTCTTTTCCTTTTCTTACTAGATCTTGCAGCAGACATTTTAGAGTCCATGTATGTAAAAATTCACAAATTTACTCGAAAATTATAAAAATTGAATGCCTCAATAGTTACGATACGAATTTCGCCTTGGTCGTTCGTTTCCAAGGTTCGGTTTTGTCATTTTAGACCCAAATTTAACTATATTGAAATTTTCGGTTTTCTACGATTTTCGTTATTTTAGTTGTCATTTTTTTTTGGAAGTTTACCCTAATTCCCACTTCATGCCATTCCCGCTGCTAATCGAGGTCTGAACGTGAGAATCTCTCAAGTGATAATCCCAGATTTATCCTAACATAACGTTAATTTAACCTTATTTTGATGCATTTAACCTAACTTAACCCAGGAGCGAAGCTGGAAATTCGAGCGTGTTAATAGGAATGATATGAAGCTGGAAGAGAGAAATTAATGAAAACAAAATATTTTTTTGATTTCTGATAAAGAAATATAAAATTTAAAACTGTTATTTGGGTTATTTAATCAGGACTGTAAGGTAATCGTTGGATAATTTACGATTAATGGAATAATTTATAAAATTTGAATAGTACAGGAATATTATGTAGGTTATCTAATGTAGGACTTCAGAATGCGCACATCCTATTTCCAGCTTTCTTGTTTGTTCAATTTATCTGAACTATTCCAGTTATTACTATGATCATATTTTCATATACGCATGATTAAACAAAGTATTTTAAGAATGTACTTTTCTGTAGGATTACTTTGTGTTGTTTTAACTTCGGAGATTTTGCTACTCTCTCTTTTATCCGCTTTGAGAAAAGTTTCAATGCTTCTATCTAAAATGTATCGGAAATATTCGAAGGGAAATTGCGCTGTTTCGTTTTATTTCTTCTTAGGCCGACCGCATACAGGATCGTCTTGCGACTCACGACTGACGACTTGGGTCGTGACGACTAAGTCGCGCGTGATTTTAGTGTTTATTAGAACTGGTTTTGGAACTGTATCACATTATATTTAATAATAATCAGTCACTAGCACAGCGCTCAGGCGAATTAGTGCGCGGCTCCTTTCGCTAACTCCTGCATTATCACTAACCAGCACGATAGGGAGTCGAACACCTGACCTCAGTGTCTTCATTTCGTTTATAGGGAAATTACCCGCGGAGTAACAGGCGCTGGGCACATCATATTCAGTTCTCTGTCTGACGCTGCTCCAAAAACAATATTTAATGGACAGAAAAAGAGCAACATTATCTAAAATACCTTAAAAAATTACGAAATAACTTAAACCAAATAGAACATTTTCTCTTTGAACATTTTTAATACCTTTAAAAGCAGTAGACAATATTTCAGAAGATTTCAATTACGGCATTTGCATCGTGTCATATTAATTAATTTGGAAAAAATCTTATCGCGTTTTTATTATGGAAATTTCCATCAACTCCAATTATTTTTAATTAATTAATCTTGTTAGTGGTTGAAGCTA
>JAJOZX010002065.1:507500-515000 GCA_023014485.1 Bathynomus jamesi
TGGAACAGCCATCCGCTTGAACTCGGGCCGGATGGGGCTTTTGATAAGTGGAGAGGATGCTATTGGAGTGGATTTAATTACGTAGAACGATTGATATCTTCGACATTTTCAGCATTGAGTGTTTTCTCTTTATTTCTACTTTGTAATTAAAGCCATTGGTACCTCCTCGGTATGGGCCGCAAGGCCTTTTGAGGTACTTCTTTTCCTTGTAACTCCTTGTAACTCTCTCTCTCTCTCTCTCTCTCTCTCTCTCTCTCTCTACTCTCCTCTCTTTCTATTTAGAATTCGGTTTCATTACAGAAGTGTTTGGTTGCCACAACCAAATTATTTCGCAACCAAGTTTGGTTAACGGTTATATGATTAATGAATCTGGTGAATTAATCACTGGATTGGTTGGTTGTTGTTAAGTAGCTGTAATAGTAATGTTATCGTTCTAACCACGTGTTGTTTTCTGCGCAATCACGTGTGTGAAGAACAAAATCTGTAAAGGACGAATGCAATGGAATAAATAAAAAACGATAATTGAATGAAATAATTCCTCAAATCATGGATTAAAACATCATTCATTCATTCATTCACTCATTCATTCATTCAATAGTTGATTACAAAAACAAAAACATATTAACACGGATATTCAAACGTTGATATTCAATGACCACAACTTCAAAGACCTTAAAAACTTCAAATTTATGAAGTCTAAAAAAAAAAATAACCAACCACAGGCAACCAACCAACCAACCTATTACGTTGAAGAAAAAAAAAAAGAACTAATTGAAATTTGAATATACCAACTTCAACCTCAAAAAATAGACCCCCCCCTCCGTAAACAAAAAAAAAAAATGAGTGTAATTACAAGCAATAAATCAAATACACCTGAAATTCTTATTCACGAAGGTATTTGTTCCGGTCCGTTTTTTTCCCTTGTCACGTGATTAATTTTTTATTTTTTTTTTTTTATCTGTTCATTTCCTTTCTATATAAAAGGATTTTAGTTTAGACTTTCTCTCCATAATATTATAAAGAAAGTTTTTATTTATTTTAATTATTTGCTTCTTAATTTTTATAACCATATTTTAACATCGTATATTTTTTTTTTATTGTATTCAATGAAGATTTGATATTTATACTTTTTCCACATTAATAAAGATATAATCACGCGGGAAGCTTCTCTCTATTTGTATTTTTAACACATTATGCATTATTTATATATATATATCGTGATTATAGACTACGAGAAACATTTTCAAAATTTCTCTTATACTGTATACGATGTAGCAAATAAAATTTAATACAAAATAATTCATAATATATATATATATTATGATGATAAACTTTATCAACTTAAGATCTTATTTGCGTAGCTGATAAGGATATAACCAACAAACCTGTTCGTTGGTTCGCGCATATTTCTCCCTTCAATCAATTAGTTATCAGCGTATTATCATCAGAAGTACAAATTGGAAATGATATAACGTTATTCTCGCACGTGAGCAATATACTGAATAAATGACCCAGTTTAGTTTCTATACGGATATAGAGCTTTGCGTATCCGAATATCAACTTTATAGAGCTATTTTCTAAGTCAAGTAAATGATGTCAAAGGTTAAAATTAATATATAAAATTTTTATTCCATAAAGTCCCCAAAAGCGAGTTAAAAATCCAATTTTTCGCAATTTTATTTGGTTACTGCCGAGTGAGATCTATTTTTGCTTGGTTTTTCTCTTGAAATGGTAGAGAGTGGTCGTGTGACTTATCTTTTGTGGTTGGTATGGAAATAGAATCCACTTTCTTTAGGTTTCGTCCAAAGATTTTACGATAATGAAATTGTTTTCCTATTTTTTTTTTGCTTTTTTTAATACCGTAACTCGAAATTCATATTTTTAATTTGGGGAAATTTTAATATTTTTTGTTAAATAAACATTTTAATAAATTACATTTTCAAATTACATTTATTTAACTTTTATTTTAAGTGATGTAATCTCGAATGGATGGAGAGAAACTTTGTATTTTATTATGAAGTTAAAAAGAAATGACAGAATATATAATTTTTTAATTACGAAAGAATAAAAAGATAAAAAACAAAGATTCCAGCAATTTCTATACGAAGAAATATTACCTTCTATTGTCTCAAGTCACTCAAAAAGAAGCTTTAAAACCCATTTCTTCTATCTAAAGAAGTTATGTATTATTAAAAGAAGTTATTGTATAATCTGACAAGAAGCTTTGCTACCCAAAAGAAGGAAAAACTTCTTTTAGAATGAACCTTCAAGAAGAAGTTATAAATTCTAAATTTAGAAGGTTTTATTATGAGTGAACAAAAGCAAGAAACAAAAGAATAAAAACAATAGACAAACATTTAAAACGTGCGGTAATAAAATAAATAATGCTTATTTATTTAAATAAAACTTATTCAAACGTTCTGAATCTCGATATGTAATCAACCCCATGAAGAATTCTGAAGTAGAAAACAGTAAAAGTAGCTTTGCTCTTCCTATTATTACCTAAACTATCTAGAAACAAAACATAGGAAAAAAGAATTAGAGTGTTCTATTAGCCTAAAATGATAAGCCACAATTTTATCTCAAACTCCAAACCTTATCTTCCTGATATAACGAAACTGTGTCTGTAATTAACGGTTCGTCATTTCGACAGCAAAAACGAGGGATGAATTAAGGAGTTTTATTCAAATAACTCGGTTCAGTTTTTGTTATACGTTAATAAAACTCTTATTTAGAAATATACATTTTAAATACTCTAGGGTGTGATCCTTTTGAGTTAATTTAATGTCAACGATACGAATATACTATGCAAAATACCTCCGAAAGTATCTTATCACTAAAAGTTTGATTTGATTTCCAAAATCTCCAAAAGAGATCTGTGTGTGTGTGTATATATATATGTAAAGAACGACGCTTGTGTAGGATAGCGTCCGCACAAGATGAGGAGAGACAACGACTAAATGAAAAATGAGGCACCTCCCAGGAATCGAACCCGGGATCATCCAATAGCCGGTCGGATATGCTAACCACTGCACCAAGGTCCCCAATCAGTTACAACTCGTAATTCTCCTACATACGAGTGGAATCGAATGCCCTGAGGGGGGCACCTTCTCATGCCGTACATATATACATTTTAACTGCAAACAACACTCAGTATAAATAATGAAAAGGACCTTGGTGCAGTGGTTAGCATATCCGACTGGCAATTGGATGATTCCGGGTTCGATTCCTGGGAGGTGCCTCATTTTTCATTTGCTCGTTCTCTCTCCTCATCTTGTTCGGACGCTCTTCTACACAAGCATTACATTACAAGCATTTACATTAATTATACTGTGTGTTGTTTGCAGTTAAAATGTGTATATATATATATATATATATATATATATATGATGCAATCCTACAAGGAAAAAGAAAAATGATTCCAAGGTCTTTCGTGCATTCAGAAGTACACCTCATCAGGGAATGACGAGGTGTAATTCTGAATACACGAAAGGCCTTGGAATCGTTTTTCTTTTTCCTTGTGGATTTGCATCATTCATTCATTTCACGTGTTTAATTGTAAAATTCATCCTAATATATATATATATATATATATATATACATACACACATGGTACTTTCCTGTTAACGGGAATACCCTGAAAAAAGTTTTACTGTTTGTTATGTATTTTTGCTTTCGTGATTTTCGTTATATTAAAATAGGCCCTAACAATAGAAAATTAACTTGTTATACAAATGAAGTATTTAATATCTTAATATACGCTTCTATGTGTATTTAAAACATTTAAGCAATATTTTCATTCATCTAAAATATCTAGTAAATATTTCAAAATAGTTCTTAATTATTTGAGAAGGCATTAATATCATGAAATAGCGGGTAGACGTTTCACGATGTTACCAAATGTCTACTACCATTTAGACCGTAAGAATATAACTGTCTATTTTACATTTTACCTATTTTACATGGACATAAAACGTTAGCATCAATATATTAATATTAAACCGCTTATATACCTTTGTACAAACAATTTTAATTAGTTACATAATCTTTCATATAAAGATTTTAATCCAATAATGACAATTTTTATTTTGGGTCGCAGGATTTGGCGAAAAGTACATAAAAAGTGTTCACCGTACTTGTCTAAAGGTTATGAGTTCAATTAGTTCATTTCCGGTCCGAAATATGTAACGTTAGATTTGAAACATATATAAAATGTGCCTTCGAGGTCTCTGTGGGTCAACGTGACTCGTGTTTCACGCTATTTACAAGTCTTTATTTGTAAGAGTTAAAAGAGGTCCGGAAATTATACTAGTCATAAATTGGTTTAGCTATTTGAGGCGTAAACATAGTAACCCTAAAGGATATTAAATAATAGTTGATTAGACATTTGAAGGTAGGTAGATAGATAGATAGATAGATAAATAAAGAGATAAATAAATAGATAAATATATTGATTGAACGATAGATAAATAGATAATCTCTTCTTATGACTTACCAGTAGAAAAAAGGTGGCCGAGAACACCACATGTTTTCGACGATGCATTTTAACGTCCCTTCAAAAGGGTTTCCTCGTAAATGTGAAGGCAGCCTGAAACAACAACAACAATAATAATAATAATAATGAAAATAATAATAATAATAATAATAATAATAATAACACTGCACATCAACACAGCGTTAATGTCGGTCAAAGGGTACGTGCTAAAAAATACATTATACCAAATAAAATTAATTTTGAATGTCCTGATTTCTGTGTATAGTATCTACATTTAAAGTAAAAATTCTCTATTAACAGGTTATACATTTTCTATATATAAATATTAATCACTACAAGAGTATATAGCTTATAAGTCAGGAAATTAATTTTTGGCGCCAATATTTGCTCAGTGCTCCCTAAAACGTGTTCTGTATTTTAAATATTAAATATAACACGTTAAAATTATTATTTTAATAAAAAATAATAATTAAAAGTTAACACAATTTACTGTACATACGTAATAAGCGAGTACAGCAATTTATATCAATAAAGAAATTTATGGATAATTACTTATAGATGCATTGAAATCCAAAACATAATTATCGGTTGTACTGAATTTCCAAACGCAATCCACATCTGTTCAGATTCTTCAGAGCTTGTTTTGTGTGTGTGTGTGTGTGTGTGTGTGTGTGCGTGTGTGTGTGTGTGTGTAACTCAAATACAGCATGTAAAGCATTAAAATTATTTGGATTTGGAAATAAATTAGTTAAAGGCAAAAATAATTGGAGAAATTATAGAGTAATGAATGAGTCTAAAAAATGCTTCTGATATCTTTACGAAATACGATTTAACTACGTGGGTGTAAACAGGATGTACACAATGTCTTGTCATCCCAGTAAAATAGCAGCAACTATACGACTGAACAACGCATATTGGCTAGTACCTGGGTCCATGACTGACCACCGATTCAATCGTGTAGCTCCTCCAAAAAGGAGTTGAACGATTGAACTGGTCCTGGAAGTCTGCACGAATATTTTCAATGGTATTGCCATTACGGAGTCGCTCATGAACTCGGGTACTAGTCAATATGCGTTGTTCAATCGTATAGTTGTTGCTATCACACATTTCAAATGGGTCTGAAAGAAAAACGAAAATCAGTTAGTATTTCATTGGGCTGACAAGACATTGTGGACGGCTTGTATTATGTACAGTAATACAGTAATTTTAAATACTTCAATTTCAATTTAAGAAGGTTTCAAATATATACACAGTATATATGTGTGTGTATATATAATATATATATATACACGGTGAACCAAAAGTAGGTGGACAGTAGGTTGAATACGGCTTGTGTTATATTATATTATAACTATGGTGTTCATTATAACTATGGTGTTTGTGTTATATTATATTAAATATTATAACTAAATTTATTTAAATTTTATTTTGTATTATAGTATACAAAAAATTAAATATGTATTCTCAAAATAAACGTTATCATTTACTGTCCACCTACATTTGGTTCACCCTATATATATATATATTATATATATATATATATTATATATATATATATATATATATATATATATATATATATATATATATAAATAAATAATATTATTTACTGAAACTTTATTAATAAGTGAACCATAATGGACACTTCTGCATTATGAGCGAAGTAAAAGAAAAACAATAATAAATCATTATTGAATTAAACCTTAACTTAAATACGTCAATGAATTGTAAGTTAAGAAAAAAGCTTTCATTGCAAGAACCCGCAGTCGAGACTCATTTACGAATTTAACGCCAGTCATGAACGTGAATTTCAGCGTGAATCTCATTCATGAACGTGAATTTCAGCGTGAATCTCATTCATGAACGTAAACGGGAAAACGACGCGTGAAACGTTCACCAAATGAGCATTATCGCGTCTTTCTCTCTGCCGTGAACTTGACCGAAATTTCACTTAATTTCCCATTGATTCTCAGCCCCCCCAAATACCTCAGAACTTTGAGGAAGAAGAAGATTTTTAATGTTCGGATCCCGACGCGGAGTTATACGAGTGTGACCACTTTGTTTAAAGATAAGAGCAAACTTTCTCCTGAAGCAGAATGCCTGTGCAATAGGCGTATAAAAATAGTTAACACAACACAGCACACACGCACACATAAACACAGACATACACACATTTTATATATATATATATATAATTATATATATATATATATAATATATATATATATATATATATATAATTGACGTAAATTAATCCGCTCAGGTAATTAAAGTGAAAAATCAGGTAACAATATTACATTAATCGTTTTAATTTTGGTTGAGAAACACGTCTGAACACCAAAGTAAGTCATAATTTAGATACAATATTCTTAAAGGAAGACGCAATTATAATTACGAAACAGTGAATCAAATAAGTCGCTAGAAGGGAAAATATGACATTGAGGGAAATAAAATCCTTTAAGGGCGAATACTTTTAAAAAAGTGTATTCCTAATCTCTCGTTTGAATATGTCAAATGTACAAAAGAAACCTTTAAAGTATGACGTAAACTAAAGTGCGTATATATATATATATATATATATATATATATATGAGGTTCATCATATATATATATATATATATATATATATATATATATATATATAAGAAATAGTTATTAAAGTAATATAAGGCGGTAAATATCAGTGTTCAGAGATATAGACAGACACAAATGTTGGATAATAATGATGTTCCCTTCAGTGTGACGATGTTTGCCGAGGGAAGAAGGGGAATAAAGGAATAAAGATGGAAGGAAAGAGGAGATAAAGGGAAGTAGGGTGAGATAAGAGGTTATTTTTTATCTTTTGATAGCAATTCATTTTCGCTTTGCTTTTTCTCCCAATCCAATAACGGACGATTTGAGAGTTACTATTATTATACGTAATACCTAGATTATCTCACTTAGAGTATATCTAATAGGATAGGCGAGAGAGAGAGAGAGAGAGAGAGAGAGAGAGAGAGAGAGAG
>JAJOZX010002065.1:520000-590000 GCA_023014485.1 Bathynomus jamesi
GAGGGAGGATCCTTGCGTCTACACAACACAAATGTTCAAGACTTAATAAGACTTTTTCCACTCTTGGGGACCTAAATTACTCGTTACCCACATTTGAGAGCCTCGCATCAATGACGTAGGCGTTTGCAACACTTCTCCAGTGACGTCATCATTTCTTTCGGCTTCTCATTGGTCGAGATATTCTCAAAGGTCTAAACTCGTGACGTCACTATTGGTTCTCCTCCTTTTCACCTAGATTTCTCTCAATGGCATTCTTACAATTTTTAGGCAACACGTCTGCCTGCGTTACAGGACAGGCATGTATTTATTTAAAATGGTTACTCGTCGTAGAAAACGAGAAAGCCCTCACTCCCCCAAATATTATAATTGGTCACGTGACACTAATGCATAAATACACTACAAACCAATTTGATGCCATTGAAAGTATCAAGTTAAATATAGAATACAATTTCTATTTTACTGAAAATTATATAAGTATTTCAACATTTATTTCTATTTTTGCTTTATTAATTTTTAGAATTGTATAAAACATTTGTGTATTACAAAAATTATGTATCTAAAATTGTATCATAGATCCATCAATTTTTTTATGTATTTATAATAATAATAATAATAATAATAATAATATATAATAATAACATTTATAAATTATTAAAACAACCAAACTTCCATTATTAATTCTTTGACAAACAACTCATTAATTCAACCCGTGGTTTAATGGTTGAGCCAAGGCTGCGTATTTTTCTAATGGCAACCTAAATACCTGAATTAACCTTTTCATTTGGTAGACAAAGAATTTGGTTGGTTCAACCAAATATTTTTTGTTTTCTCTCTACTGAAAATGGTAAAGATAAAATTTTCTAAAAAGCTCATTGCAATCTAAAGCTATGAACGACGTCTCCATAAATCAACACAATTGAACGTTGTTTACTGAACACTTTCTACGATGAATTTCGTCTTTCGAACGTCGCGTCTCGTGGCTCGATCGGTTAGGCATCGATAGTGTTGAGATTCCGTTGAGTCGTAGGTTCGAACCCAAGTATTGCCAGAGCTGTGCGATTGTTTTTTCTGTATCTTACGTCACGACAAAACGGCGGGCTAGCCACCCTGCTTTAATTGACTCTGGCCCCTTGAGGGATATGGGACACGGGTGTTACCTTATCTCTTTTCCGATATGACAATATTTACGACAGGCCATTTTACGTTTTTTCTCACAATATTGGAACGATGACGCCGTACATGTAATGTGTATGTACTGTACGTGTATTGTACACGTACTGTGCGTGTACTGTACATATAATACGCATGAACGATTCATTTTATGGAATAAATTAAAAGTAGCTTTTTGGGGGATAATTATTATAGGTCTGTATCATTTTATATATTTATTTTATTTTTCTGACCACGTCGCAACACCACTTTCAGTTAGATCACCGGTGTTAAGCTACGTTGGGTCTGTTGAATAGTATGATAGATAACCGTCCTTCGCTTTCCGATGATGTAGTGACTCGTAGATGGTTCGGATCGCACGTAATGTTTTAATAATAATGATAATAATAATTAAGAGGGGGCTAGAAATTGGCACACGGCTCAGACCAACTAATACAACCAATTACGTTAATTCTTGTGTGATTATCGGGATTCGAACCTTCAAATCGAATGACTTCACTCCACTTATAAGGAAACGGTGTTATCCATTGAGCTACGGACGTTGTCGCGTAAAGCTATAGGTCCTCTTCTTTACATGACCTTTGCCGTTACGAATGTTAAACAACACCATACATTCTTCTCCTCCTTCTTCTTCTTCTCCTTCTCCTTATTATTATTATTATTATTATTATTATTATTATTATTATCAGTAGTAGTAGTAGTAATAGTAGTAGTAATAGTAGTAATAGTAGTAGTAATAGTGTAATAGTAGTAATAGTAATATTAGTAGTAGTAATAGTAGTAATATTAGTAGTAATAGTAATATTAGTGGTAGTAATAGTAGTAGTAATAGTAATATTAGTAGTAGTAATAGTAGTAGTAATATTAATATTAGTAGTAGTAATAGTAGTAGTAATAGTAATATTAGTAGTAGTAATAGTAGTAGTAGTAGTAGTAGTAGTAGTAGTCGTCTCAATAATTTTAATTAATATTAAATATTACGTACGTCATCGTCCGTAGGGCAGTGTGTAACACTGTTCCCCAATAAGCGAAGTAAAGGCACTGACGTCGGGAGTTCGAATCCCGATAATAACACAGGAATTAACGTAATTGGCCGCATTAATTGACCTGAGCACTGTGCCAGTTTCGGTCTTTCTTCTAATAATTATTATTTAATTTTATTCTATAATTTACTTTAGTATCAACACAGCAAATTGTATTTTCAGATGATATATATAATATATATATTATATATATATATATATATATATATATATATATATATATATATATATATATATATATATATATATATATATATATATATATATATATAAGCAATTGTAAAAAGTAGTATGCCTAAAATGCATCCTGATCACAATATAAACCATCATAATTATTATTATCATCATCATTATTATTATTATTATTATTATTATTATTTATTATTATTATTATTATTATTTATCTCTCGATTGTATAAATTATAAAATACTTTTCTTATAATTAGGATTTTGAGGAAACATTTTTTTCAGTTTCATCAGTATTGAATAATAATCAATGTACAGTAACCTTAATCAATGTACAGTAATAATCTTAATAAATCTACAGTAATCTTAATCAATGTACGGTAATCCTAATCAATGTGCGGTAATCCTAATCAGAATAAAGAAAAGCGCAAGTAATGCATTGATCACTTTCTATGTTCGGAGTATTATTATTATTATCATTATTATTATTATTATTATCGTTATTATCATCATTATTATCATTATTATTATTATTATTATCGTTATTATCATCATTATTATCATTATTATTATTATTATTATCGTTATTATCATCATTATTATCATTATTATTATTATTATCGTTATTATCATCATTATTATCATTATTATTATTATTATTATCGTTATTATCATCATTATTATCATTATTATCATTATTATTTTAAATGTGGAGATTGCGTTTGCGCAAATTTTAGCATTCCTGACTGGTTTTTTTTTTTTTTTTTTACTAAAAAGTGTGTCCATTTTTCAAATAATATTTTGAGTAAGAAAGCGTCTGTCATTAATGAAATGGCTATGATGAAGTTTATATATTGATTAAGATGAAAAATATTATCATATACCCATTTTTCTGGATGGACAATCAGTCTGAAAAAATCATGTGGTAAAACCACAATATTTCTTATTGATATTTATTGGCAAAAAGCATGAAGTTTCACTACAGGACTATTTGGATTAACCGTACTCGTATCGTATCTACACTTCTGTTTTAAAAAGGAATAATTCAAAATATATTCATACTCAGAAAACAAAGGTTTCCGTAACCTTCTATATACTGAAGTATTATCTTCTATTATCTCATATCATTGAAAAAAAGAAGTTTTTAAGGCAATTTCTTCTATTATCTCATATCACTGAAAAAAAGAAGTTTTTAAGGCAATTTCTTCTATCTAAAGAAGTTACTGTATCATCTGACAAGAAGTTTGATACCCAGAAGAAGGAAAAACTTCTTTTAGAACGCATCCTCAAAAAGAAGTTATAACTTCTAAATTTAGAAGGTTTGATTTTGAGTGTATCATAAATGTCAACATAAATCTGATAAGGGATCGCATAAATTAGACGAGTCGTAAACTGTAAATAAATAAATACTTCAAAGGCTGGAAAGAATTAATTCAAAAGATCCCAAAGAAGTCCCAAAGAGTCCCAAACATAAACTGTTCCATCTTACTTTCGGAAATTTGGCTTCGATTCAAAGATTTCTTAAACCAGTATTCTCACGCTATTTAGAGAAAAGGATGTTACCTCCTTTTCCTTTAATAAAGAGAACTACATATCAACAACTGCAAAACCCATCGAAGAAACTATGTTTTGATCGGACACGCGCGCATACACACGCGTACGAACACTCGCATAGAGAGAGAGAGAGAGAGATAAGCGCTGTCAGTGTTTCACTGCGTGTGCGTGTGTGTGACTTATTATTATTTTAAGATTATAAAGCTATACGTCAGCGTACGACCGTCGTCGGACAGATTCCGATCGTTGATTCTGATACGTGGACGTCCGTATATTGATTCCGAAATGAAAGATTCGACTCGAAAATGGTGAATTGAAACGCGTCATAATTACGGCGATTATCGAAGCAAAATGCGTTATTTGGGTCAGGAGGCAATGAAGAAGGGGCTTTTGTGCAATGCAACGCATTTTCACTGCAATAATTCTCGCGATACGGAATTAGTTCGCTCGTGCAGATCGCACATACAAATAAAAATTAATGGAGTTATGAATCTCTCTCTCTCTCTCTCTCTCTTCTCTCTCTCTCTCTCTCTCTCTCTCTCTCTCTCTCTTCTATATATATATATATATATATATATATATAACTGTATACTTTATATTCATACTTATTTTAATTGAACACGATATATAGTAATGAAAAGAATATATATATATATATATATATATATATACACACATACACACAGGGTGTCTCATAAGTCCGGCAGCATAGGAGAAATTCATAATTTTCTATTTCTACAAACCATAATTTATGCTCGGGATGCCAATTTCCCGTCCACCATTCTGTTCAGTGACGAGACTGTTTTTTATGGAATTTGTGAGGTAAATCGACAGAACACCCGCTACTGGTCTCAAAACAACAAGGTGCATCTCGGGTGATGGCATGGTGTGGCATTTGGAAGGATCGCATCATAGGCCCCCTCTTTTTCGATGAACATGTCACTCGAGGCACCTACCTACTGTACGTATGCTCAAGGAAGAAGCATTTCCCAGTGTCTTGAACGAAGAAGGAAATTTCCCAACATGGTTCCAGCAAGACGGCGCTCCTGCACATTACAGCATCCAAGTAAGGGAATACCTGTACCAACAATTCCCTGGTCATTGGATAGGACGTCAAGGGCCTGTGGAATGGCCAGCTAGAAGCCCGGATCTCACGCCACTAGATTTTTATCTCTGGGGCCACTTGAAAGCGCTGGTATACGCAAAGAAAATTAGGAGTGTTGAACATTTGCGGCAGCGCATTATTGGGGCAATGGGGCATGTAACACCATTACTCCTGACATCATTCACCGTGTGCTTGCTGACTGGGTATCACGTCTGAATTTGTGTATTGAAATCAATGGTGGACATATTGAGCACGTTCTGTAAATAAAAGCTTTTGTTTTGCCTTTTTTTATTATTTTTCCTATGATGCCGGACTTATGGGACACCCTGTATATGCTGGAATATGTGAAAATTGGAACTTGCATAGAAAAAAATATGTAAAAAAGTTGTTTTCTTTATTAGTGTAGAAACGAGACGTTTCGGAGTAAGACTTCGTTTATTATCGGTTATTTTGTAATTAAAATGTTCATTTAATACCATTATCAACAAAACGTTCATAATATGATTAACATCTGTCTTAAAATTAACAAAATTAACTTCAGAATTATACATGCTTAAATTACAAATATATTTAAAGCAATTGAGGTTCCAGTAGCAACAAAATAACTTAACCTCTGTGTGTGTGTGTGTGTGTGTGTATGTAATTTAATTAAATTATATAAAGTATGAGTACCGCTGAGACTTATTATAATGAATAATAAATATTTTTGACCTGTAGATTTGTTGTCGTAAACGAGGGAAACCCTCTGAAAAGAGTTTCCCCTCGGAAAGAAGAAAAGTTACGCAGTTAAAAACTTGAATAATAAATTAAGTGGTATGAATTTTTTATATTTTTTAATGAGGGTATATATGGTATCAGGAATCACGTGGTTTACGGTATCGTTGTTACAAAAGTCGGGATACACTTAGCCGCAAGGTAGAGGTAGGTGTGGCACAGTGTATCCCGACTCTCGTAATCGACTGTACGGTAACGCGGCTTCGAACATTCTTTCAATTCTGACTCACCAATGAGGAAGGAGTTGGAGCAAAAAATGTGGCAAAGAGAGAAAGGTACGCGAAGAGAAAATAGAGAGAAAGCATCTTTCGCACCACCAAAGTCAAGCACTAATGGATCACTAAATCTACTCATAGTTAGCCCAGATGGAAATGGGTTAAAGTTCAATGAAGAATAAAAGGGAGAAAAAAACATAGATTATTAAAACATAATTATACATCAAGGTATAAAACAGTTAATCAGTCCAGTCACTCAGTCTAGTCAGTCAGTCAGTCATGAGATGCAGCAGAACCAATTATATAATTAATAGAAAACGTATTCATTTGTGTGTGTGTGTGTGTGTGTGTCTCTCTCTCTCTCTCTCTCTCTCTCTCTCTCTCTCTCTCTACCTATCTATTTATCTATATTTATTAAGGAAATAGTTGTGTGAGAATTAGAAAGATATTAAAAATGGCATCTTATTTAATCATTCATTAGCCTACTAATATCTGGTCAGTCCACGCTCGCATTATAACATGTAAATAATTTCATATACAAAAAATTTTTAACAATAAATTTTAAGCCAGTGATAGCATAATATTTACTTTAAGCTCATGATTCATTTAGATTTTGAGTGCAACTTCACAAATTATGATTCGCTGATTTTGGATGTGAAGCTCAAAACTTTGATTGTTGTGTTATTTATTGTCGATCGATAAATTTTTGTAAATTTATTAACCGAATGTTTTTTTCTCGATTTAACAAACGTGTATATGAAGTTCGTACAAACAGCCTGACTAGATATAGGTAGGCTTTGTTCATCCCTTATGAAATTAAAAGGGCAATGAGACCTACTTATATCTGTATTGATTTGCAGCGTAACAAAACGATGTTTAAACCATTTCTTTTCTGTTTTAATGAACACATTTCTTTCTAAAAAGTTTGAAACCTTTTGTAACTGAAGCATCTAAACGCAAATCATCTCATCTTAATAGAGAGAATTTATATGTAGGCTACAGTATACACAAAAAGGACTATAAAGTTGCATGGAACGTGGTTACATTGAAGAAAATATGTTCTGAATTTCAAGTAAAGAGTTATGTTGATTCATGGGATAAAATGAAAATTTGTTGCTTCACTGAATTTTCATATAAAAAGTATTTTTTTTATATCTGAATTTCTGAAATACGACTAGTTTGGTCTTGAATGTTTATAAATCCTATTCTACTCCACTACCAAAGTCTACAGATTAATAGTCTGTCCAGGCTTCCATAAAACATAATACATTCTCGTGAAACAAAGAAATGCTAGTCGGTCAATAGATTTGCCAAAATACCACTGTTAGTGCAATTCTGAGCTTTGCATTTAAGGCCAATTAATAAACATTTGTCGTTTCATTCAAAACCTGAGTAGTTTTGTGGGCTTAAAATGGATGATAAACTCTCACTGGCTTAAGAATTTCTGTTCTATAGATTTTTATAAATACGTGTGAACTGACTGTTTTCAAATATTGATATGAGAGAGAGAGAGAGAGAGAGAGAGAGAGAGAGAGAGAGAGAGAGAGAGAGAGAGAGAGAGAGAGAGAGAGAGATTATTAACCTTATTTTTTTTTTGTGATGATGTTAAACCTCACTAGAATCAAATTAAAAATTTTAAGTTAAGATTCGATTTCAATATGAAATTTTCTTTTCAATTAATTATTTAGGATCACTTGAAGATCAGGGCTCCCAGCCTTCGTTAATTAGCCTTATAAGGCTAACTAACGAAGGCTGGGGGGCCCTGATCTTTAGGTGATCCATTATTTATTTAAATATAACAGTTGAAATAGCAATATTCTTCATAATAATTTAAACTTTATTTTAAAAGAATTGTTTAGACTATTAAGTTTTGGGGAGAAATTTTTAAATTAATCATCTTTACTACGGACCATTTTTTTATTAGACATTTTTCTTGTTTACAAGCACTGAAAAGCAGCTCCTCCATGTATATTGTGAAGAGCATTTGCCCAGTATTTTACATAGAAAGGATTTTGGAATAATTAAACCTTCTACACTAGATATGCATTATCAGGAACTAATGTTATATTATGTGTTCTTGTTTTGTTGTTATATTCTCTTCGTGAAATGGAACAAATTTCTTAAAAGGAAAAAGAGTGTCATAAGTCTTAATTGAAAAACTACATTTCAGAATAGATATAAAACATCGTTTTAAATAAAATGTCAGAAAAAGCTCTCGTGGAAAAAAATAATGCAAAAATAGTTTCATATTCCGCATTCCAGTGAATGTAAAATAAATAGTTATCTAGCTTCATTTCTGTCCAAGCTTCTTCATCCATCGACAACTTTTTGCTTATTAAAGAACGTTTCAGTTTTTGTATTAAAAATCCAGGCGTACGATGTCACGTAGGAAGCAATTATTAAAATTTAGATTCTTTCTATTGGAGCTACTTTAGTGTTCGAAAACGCTGAAAAAAAATCTATATTGTATGTTCGGAATGGTATTTAACCTCACTCGAACTTAAACTCTCTCAAGACTGATTCCAATAACTTCTCTTTTCAATAACTTCTCTTTTTTAAGAAAAGATAAGCTTTCATTATCAGCGTAAACACTTACAATATCATAATATATAAACGGAAAAAAATTGGCTTCGTTTTTATATGTCTTGAACCTTCTTTGAGAAATACAATACAGAACTATGGATTCTGAAACTGTAACTAATTTAGTTGAGGAATATGGAGTTCCTTCTCAAGTTGAAAATGATTATTAGAACGAAATTCAGAAGAAAAATACGAAAGGTTTTGATAAAACTGAAGACGGAACTAAAGAGACTAAAAATAAAAATTCGCCACATGATTTTACTATACAGAGTGTTTCGAAAATTAAGGAGAATGCAAGCGATTTTCACTCATATGGAAAGGTTTATGAAGATTATAATGAAGAGATTGAAGAAAAAGATAAACCAGATTGCCCGATATGTTTAGAATCGATGAAAAATGGAGGCGTTTTCTTATGTGGACACAGTGTGTGCTTAACGTGCCTACCAGGAATTTATTTTTTATTTCTTGGTCCATAGTGTCCAGTATGTCGTTCAAAGCTTAACTTAGTAATTATAACAGACCAGTTGAACAATTCACCATTGTAACTATTTGAAGAAGTGTGTGGAAAACCTGAAGGAATAATTGGTTCTGTAAATGGTAAAAAACAGAAAAAACCAATACTCTCCTTTCCGAGAGTAGATGTGATAAATAAAACCGGAATAATTCTTCCGCCAAAAGAAAATTCTCGTCTCAGAAAATTAACTCAAGATGCTCTTAGTCGGTGTCCAATTTGCTAGGAGTTTTTGTTAACGATTTGTATGCTGGGAGGCCACCTGCGGAAACATAACTGGTACGTGTGTTATTTTTGTGATCCGTCTTGTTAGGTTCTACCAGTGAAATACACAGCTTTTAGCTATGGTGATTTCAAAAAACATTAGAAATCTCACCCAAGATGTCCAACATGCAACGTAAGGTTCTAGAACTTGGATGCTAGAAATTAGCACCAAATGAAGCACCTTTGCAGTTACAAAATATAAAAGATAACGGAAGTCATTAGAGATGTCACAAATAGGCATCCAACAGTGTCAGAGTATTCTCACAGCTAATATTCGGCTTATGACCAACTACAGTATATACGAAACTTAATGAATAGTCCCAACATAAGTTCATTAAACTCGTTTCAAAGTAATATGAGACCTAGGGAGAATAACTCTTTCCAAGGATTCCCAAGAGATGTAAGGAGGACATCGAGATTCGTTAACAATGAGACGATATCTGAACAAAACCATAATATGGAAAGGTCTTTTACAACTCAAACAACAGAACAAAGTTCACCAATCGACAGACAAAGATTTCAACTGGGTATAAGGTTCAAAAAGGTATGGAATTCATTCAAATCTCGAATGGTTAATGGGATGAATAGGGCTTACGAATCTTTTCACAGTATTCGATTTTGAAATGGAAACTACTTATCCCTTTATTCTCCGATCATCTCTTACGAGATTATCTTCGATTAATGTCTTCCATCGTATGAACATGTGAAAGTGTTTAAAAGAATCTTAACAAAGAGTTATTTTGAAGTACTAAAATCACTGCATGAAAAATAGTTACAAATTAATAACGGAAATAAAAATATTCAAAATATTCTCTCACTCAAAATAAACGTTACTTTCTCTAATTATATACACACACACATTTGTTTTCCCTTAAATTCTGTTTTCCTTTTGTAAAGAAAACGGGATCAGTGACCGTAAGATTTTATTTAAATTAATTTTAAAGATTCTTTAATTAAACAAATATTATAATTAATACGTAATTGGTTTTTTATATAAGATCAATTGGGATTTGAAGATGGTTCATTATGGGGGTGATGACTCTTGTTTTTAGCTATTTAAATTTTTCTTTAGCGAATCTGTACCACTGATGAATTTTCTGTTGAATAAAAAACCCTGTAATTTATTTTTGTAAACTTTGAAAGATAAAAACTGAAACAAGTTTAAAAGTAACAATAAATAAGAAATGATTTTATATATATATTATATATATTTTTTTTTGGGGACAAAATATCTAATAAAATAAACTACTTGGCAATTTGACAACCAAATTCACAATTTCGACTTTACAAATTCCATATACTGTATCAAGACAATTACTGTTCTGTTATCTTTAGGTTTACATTCACATTTCCTTCTCTTTGTTGATCATTTATTTACTGAAATTACTGCAAAATATATTAGGTCACCACTAATTATAACCATTTCTACAATAAGCTTTCTTTGACATAAGAACGATTATAAATACCAAATTAAGTTAAAATATGTAAATCACTCGAAATAATAATACCCACAAAATGAAAGCAAAGGTTCTATCAAAGAAAATGGACTATTTTATTAACATTTAATTGGATAAAAACAATGTTTTAATATCAAATATGAATTAAAGAAGAAACAAGAAAGGGATATTTTAAGTGTAGCCATGCGGGACTATGACGTATCCACAACCACACAGCCTAGAACAAGTTCTTGTTTTCAAATTGTGTGTGTGTGTGTGTGTGTGTAAGACTATTGACCGGTTAAATAAATAAATTATATGTTAAAACGCTGTAAATATAGAGGTGAAAACAAGTTACATCAAAGAGTGAAAGAATAAAATATTCCAGCTCAGATCCGGAAACAAAAGGGTAACTCGTAATAAAAACTTAGCAATTTATACTTAATATAATTATATACATGATAATATATTTTATTTTCAATTATTGGTTTCATTTATTTTACCCATCAGTATGGTCATTGTGCTAATATATAATGTGGTACATTACTTATACAGGGTGAGTGAAAAGTCCCCGTGTACCTGTCCACTTCCAACACAGTGCCGGTACAGGTTCACTACACTTCTTGCGGGTGCACAGGGACTTTTCGCTCACCCTGTATGACTGAGTGTCAGTTAGCATAGTTGCCATCAACCAACCAACCACAACATACGATACTTTTCTGTAAGATGGAATAAAAGTGATTTAGGATTAAAATCAAAATGACAAAATGTTACGTTGTAGAGAGAAAAGGGATCAACTGAAGATCCGTCACCCCAGCCTTTTTTAGTTAACTTTATAAGGCTAACTAACGAAAATATCACGACCTAACCTAACCAGTCGTCAAGGGTGTACAGATGACCTAACGATTGGTTAGGTTAGGTCGTAATATTTTCGTTAGTTAGCCTTATAAAGCTAACTAAAAAAGGCTGGGGTGACGGATCTTCAGGTGATCCGAGAAAAGAATTCGTAAAGGTTCGTTTCATATTCGTTAAAAGAAAATTTTACTTTGGTTCGAAATATCACATATTTTTAACTTGATTTCGAGTACTTTCATCACTAACTAATCTTTAATCGAATTTTAAACGAAGGCTTTAGATAACTAATCCATCTGGAATCAACATCTGTGAATCATCTGTTGTTTTCATTAATGGGGATTATAGTGACAAAACGGCAGTTCCAAGATTAAATCGTGAAAGTGAAAATCGTGAATAACAACTAAATCGCGGTTCAGAATTAAATCTGCGAATTGTATTTTCTTGTCGAAAAGTGTCGCAATTAGGTCAGGATCGAAGTCAGAAGGACAAATTATATCAAACATGGTTGTAACTGACCAAATTTTGGAATCATAAAAACGTTTGTTGTTTGTTCTAAATAACAAACAGTGAAATTTTCTACTCATTTTCCTTTCGTATACGAACGAACATTTTCTTCTCTGTCTGTTTGTCTGTGTCTGTCTGTCTGTCTATCGCTCCACAATATATATATACACACACATATATATATATATATATATATATATATATATATATATATACAGTGTGTATATACACACATGTGTGTGTGTGTGTGTGTGTGTGTGTGTGTGTGTGTGTGTGCATTTAATTTTTTATTAACAAACTTTCTATTTCTGTCAAAACGTTTTCTCACGCTTGTATCAAAATATGCAAAACAAAACATCTCCAAAATTTCACTAGAATTCCAAATGAAGTTTTCGCGTTAATATCTTCATCAAATTAATTAAAAAGATTACATTTGAATAAATTAATGCAAATTAATTGAAAGAACAATGAATAAGTAAAAATTGGCAGAAGTTTGTTCGCTTTTGGTGTTCCTTTTAAAAACAGGGCGCTCGTCATGCATGGTTTTGCTTCTTAAAGTGTTGATTCATTCATTGGCTACTTTTTTTAATAGTAATAAGACACGAAAAAAACAACAACCTTATATACAGGGTGCTTCAAAAAAAATGTTACCACTTATATGGCGCTAATATGTTATTGCTTACCACTTCTAGTTTGTGTGTTTTTTTTTAGGTATTTGTGTGTTTATTTGCTTGTTTTTTAATAATAATAAGGTCTTTTTTTCAGGGATTGTGTGAGTGATTAATGAGTGAACCCCATTCAATGGAAATGGCTACAAGGTTTACATTAGAGCAACGCAGAAATCTGCGTTGCTTTAATGTAAACCGTTTTTTTTATAACATTTTTTGTAGCACCCTGTATATATATATATATATATATATATATATATATATATAATATATATATAGGGTGTCCATAAATGATTACCCTGATTAAAACATGCTATAACTTTTAAATAAACACTCGTATTCAAACACAGTTTGATACATAGTTAATGAACTTAATAAGCTTCCACATGTGCACCCCTAGTGGCACGTAAAATGTCTAAATGGTATTCACACTCACGCCACACATTTTCCAACATTTGTGGGTTAACTGTTGCAATTGCATCCGTAATGCGTTCTCACAATGTCCTGATATCTGGAACAACTATTGCATAAACCAAATCTTTAACATGACCCCAGAGAAAGAAATCCAGCGGGGTAATGTCTGGTGATCTTGGGGGCCATGGGATTGGCCCGTCCCTGCCAATCCATCGATTTGGAAATGTTGCGTCGAGAGTTTCACGAACAACATGCGCCCATTGAGGGGGTGCCCCATCTTGTTGGAAGATGACAGTTGGCTGCCTGTCCTGCAGCTGGGGGATGGCGTAATTGGTGAACATATCCAGGTACACAGTTGCGGAAACAGTGTTCTCAGCGAAGAAGAAAGGACCAATTATCTGGTCATGCATTAGTCCACACCAGACATTGATCTTCGGACTGCCCCGAATATGCACCCTTATGGCACGTGGGTTTTCCGATCCCCAAATACGCACATTGTGTCTGTTGACTCTACCACTGAACAGCTACTACAGCGCTCCTAGCGGCGAATGCGGTAGCCGAAACACACCAGCACAGAAACTCTATGCGTGTACGAGATCACCTGTAAAAAGAAAACGGATGTAAGATTCGTCATTAAAACATGAGAGCATACTGTTTTCAGGGTAAACATTTATGGACACCCTGTATATATATATATATATATATATATATATATATATATATATATATATATATATATATATATATGAAAATTATTTCACGAAGGTAACACGTGAAAAATATTTATGATGAATAAAACCACGAAGGAAAGGAAACACAAAATGGTGCTCAAGCGCTTTCGTCTAATGACATCCTGAGGATGTCATTAGACGAAAGCGCTTGAGCACCATTTTGTGTTTCCTTTCCTTCGTGGTTTTATTCATCATATATATATATATATACAGTAAAACGTAGGAAAACAACTTCTTTTCGTAATATGTTTTTGTTTCGTTAAGAACCTATTTTGTTGTTAAGGATATTCAGATTTTTAAATCTATTTGTTTAAAGTTAAGTTTTTTTTGTTTCAGGAAACCTGTTCATAACCTTAAAGGGAAAATATTTTAGATTTAAGATGAATTAATTAAAATATTCTTAATAAATATATTTTTTGTTTAAAATTTTAATTTACATCTTTTTGGTGAGACTTTTTTTTTTTATATTAACTCGACTTTACTAAATTCTGTTATCCCAAAAGAGGTTGAATCACTCGTCATTCCAGAAGGCTCAGATTCGACCTCTGACCCTCTTTTTTTATTTATCTTACATCCTCATCCATTTTGCATTCAGAATATCAGTATAAAAAATGGGAAGAAAAAGTCATGTAAAATGTTATGAATAGCATTTAACCTACTTTTCCTTTCGAGTGTTCATGCATTTGTATGAGTAAATAACTGCAAACGGCGTCTTGCCACGCCATACGTCTTCGCAGAGCTGAAAATAGAGAGAAAAAACATCAAAATTGACAAACAAAGTATGAGGAATTAAGATAATTTAATTTGCGTCTATCTTGTATTCAAGTTTAGGATAAGAAAGATATCGTTCATTTTTTTTTGTTATTTTTTCCTGTAAAAACACCTAAAAAGTTCTCTATTTAATTTTTAAAAATATTTTTGTGGATAAGAGGAATGGCAACGAACCTGACCTCCGTGAAATGAAGAATCATCGCGCGGAACACCTGAAAGGTTGAAAGGTAATAGGCTAACCTAACAAAGTATCCTGTTCAAAATTATGACGCCTTGTTTTTTTTTGTTGTTTTTTTTACTAATTGAACCAAATAAATGTTACTTCAAAATAAATTTGGTTTAGATTAAACACGAATAAAATTAACTCGAAGTTAATTATTTTAAAATTTTCCACATGAAATCAAACAAATTTTAATTAAGTGTAATTTAACGCGTGTGTTTAAGCTAAATAAAATTTGTCTTCAACAATTTTAACAAAATGTAAGACTCATATTTTTCACACACTATTTTGTTAAACTTATTACGACATCAGCTGTAGCTTTTATATCATTACGTCTTTTTTTTTAAATGTACTCTCTCTCTCTCTCTCTCTCTCTCTCTCTCTCTCTATCAGAGTGACTGGGGTATTTCGGGACTCTCTTTCTCTTTAGTTCACTAAATCATCTTGTGGGAATCTCTTCGGCCAAGCCTTCTTCGTCACCTACCGCAGACCTCCCCTCATATCCCGATGGGTGCTCTAAGAAGGAAGTCGTAAAGGTCTTTTAAGATTAAAATTAGTGTTTAATTAACGCTTTGTCGTTATTCGATGCCTTTAACGACATGTCTTTAACGACATGACTTCAACGACATTCCTTTACAGTTTACAGTAATTTACCATTACTTTCTTTCATATTGAAAGAAAGTAATATTCTGCTCTTACACAAATAACTATGTAAACTCGAGTCTTAAATACCTACTGAACTCAATAAAGTGAGAGCCCATTAGTCGAATATACAGGGTGTCCCATAAGTCCGGTCTCATAGAAAAATTTATTTTCAGTTAAATTCACAAAATTAATACATTAGAACTAAAACAAATGTTCAAAGTGATGTCTTGTTTTGGGTCTCCGCCTTTTTCTTACGAGTGTAACTCACTTCCATATTAACCATTGCGTGTTATTCTACCTGCAACCAAGAAAATGTCCCAAACCAAGACATCAATTTGAACTGGACTTATGGGACACCCTGTGTATATATATCCCATTCTTGAGCTGGCTATGGATCGTAATATTAAGGTCAAAACACAAAATTCATGATTAGATGACTATGAAAAATCCGAACTAGTTTGTATATGATTTCGTTCTATTTTCATTTCAACGATCCGAAAGATGGAACCTTGGATGGTGTTTTCTCTTCGCAACGATGTCGATAAAACCGCAAGAAATTAGTGTTCGCGCGCGCGCAGTTCTATCACTCATACTCACGTTAAAGCTTTCTCAGTATTTATAATAATAATAAAGAGTTGATTGGATAATACAGAAGTTAAAACTAACATTGCGGATACAAAATATCGTTTCGGAAAGGTGGTGATAATATCTGTGAGGGGGGACCAGAAGCTGGAACAGCGCTCAGGCCAACTAATGCTAGTCATTGTTCTAACTCCTGTATTATTATTGTATACCATTATCAACGGGATTCGAACCCCCGACCTCAGTATGTTCACTTCGCTTATAGGGAAATGGTATTACTCACTGAGTTATGGACTCCTACTTGGAAGATGACACTTGATGGCTCATTGTTTTTGTTAAAGGAAATGGCGAAGTTTCGATTATTAGGTCAGGTTAGGACAATTTCATGAACGTGGCAAATTCATATTACCTTTTGCTATCTTGCAGAATGTTCTGAAAATGTCCATTTTATGGTGTTCCGCTATTCTTGTTTATATCCATTACAAAACATGTGTTCGATTCTCTTTAATTCTCTATAATTCTCCGCAATCGATATTGTTTCAGATTTTAAACACCTGACGATTACCTGAAAACACCTTTTTTATTACCTACAGACACTCCACTTTGCATTTTTCTTTTCAATTTATCCTGAAGAAGACGTTATAGCGATTATAACGAAACGTCTGGCATCCAGCTATATATACACACACTATATATATATACACACATGTGTGTGTGTGTGTGTGTGTATGTGTGTGTGTGTGTAAAAAGTTTTACAAACGTACAATTAAAATAAAAAATATAATTTCAATTCAATATTACTATTTTTTTTAATACAAATTATAATTTGAAAATTATAATACCTTCAAACTTTCTATAATTATCCTCTTCCTGATTTTGAATCCAGGAATTTCACATCGTACTCTGTCCGTCTCTCAATCCGGGATTAGAAAAATCTCGAAAGGAAGCTCGTTGTCACTTTGTTTACATTGGTTGTTCGTTGTAATGTCAGTAAAGAGGAACCGAAATGGCTTCGAATACCCATCAGACGCACGTTCTGTCGTGCAACGAAATTTAGTCCACTTTCTCCGACGGTAAACAACGAACGATGCTCAAATATCCTTAAACGGTAATCGGAAACGTGATGGTCTGAATCGATTCTCGCGAAGAGGTTAGGTTTTCACTACATTAAAAAAAGGAGACAAAAAATACCGTGGGAGAAAAGGATGAAAGAAAGTGAAGAGAGAGAGAGAGAGAGAGAGAGAGAGAGAGAGAGAGAGAGAGAGAGAGAGAGATACGGTTTTATCTTTGCTTTGATCATAAACTAATTAAAAAAGCTATTTATGGGTGTAATGTTTAAGTTTCTTTTGTGTTACACATTATTTCAGTCGAATTATACAATCTGTATAATAATTTATCAACACAGCTGTGTATGTACAGTCTTCCAACTAGCTAAGAATAGACAAAAAAAAAACCAAGAGAGATTAATAAGACTTCATAAAGAGTATTCAATTAGTCTTTTCTTTATATGTACAACATCTTATCATTAAATTGCGTGCAATACATTGGCAATCGATAAAAAATTAGCTCAATAGTAACACACGGTACCGACTTTCAGCATGATGACCCATTTTCCACCGCTTACGTTTTCGCGTTCAACCCGGCAAGACACAAAAATAAAGAAAGAAAAAGAAAGAATTAAAACAGGTGCATTTTGGCGTCGCTTCGACCTTGTGCGGTTGAATTCCCGCTCATCACGCCGGTGGCACTGAATTCCCGCCCGTCCCAACGTCCCGTCGGTGCAGAACGGCGATAGTTCGGGGTATAATAACGACGAAGCAGTAAGGAATGGGGCTGCCGTTGAAGTCTGCGATATCGAAAGGTAAACTCTTATTGATTTACGACTTGGTTGCGGGTCGCTTCGATTTATCGCAACGAATGTTTCGCGGTTCGTTCAGTTGGTCGTCTCTTCATATAGTTTAGAAGTCATAAGGAGTAACTTTTTATAAATAGCTTCACAATGATTTGCATTCCATGGGAATCATACAATATCAAAGTGACATTTACAAGCGTTTATATATATATATATATATATATATATATATATATATATATATATATATATATAATATATATATAAAGAACGACGCTTGTGTAGAAGAGCGTCCGTACAAGATGTGGAGAGAGAACGAGCAAATGAAAAATGAGGCACCTCCCAGGAATCGAACGGATCATCCAATTGCCGGTCAGATATGCTAACCACTGCACCAAGGTCCCCGATCAGTCACAACTCGTAAGTCTCCTACATACGAGCGGAATCGAATGCCCTGAGGGGGCACCTTCTCATGCCGTACATACATATATCGGGGACCTTGGTGCAGTGGTTAGCATATCCGACCGGCAATTGGATGATCCCGGGTTCGATTCCTGGGAGGTGCCTCATTTTTCATTTGCTCGTTCTCTCTCCGCATCTTGTGCGGACGCTCTTCTACACAAGCGTCGTTCTTTACATTAATTATACTGTGTGTTCTTTGCAGTTAAAATGCGTATAATATATACACAGTGTGTGTGTGTGTGTGTGTGTGTGTATATATATCGTAACTTACTGTCACTTTTAGTCTTTTATTTACGTACGATTTTATCGCTGTTTATAAGATTCGTGACTTTGAAAATCGAGGAATGAAATTCTCTTCATTAAAAAAAAAAAAGACACCTGAAATGCGTGAATTGAAGCGAAAGGTTAATTTGAAGGAATAATTTTATATCGTTGCTGCGGTAATGTGGTGTTCGGGTACCTATACTTCCAGGGGCTGAATAGACTCTGATGATACCCATGTACCATGCGTACCAATGTTTCGAGGGTTCAACTACCAACAACACGTTGATGGAGTTGTCTGCATGCGTGGAAAAATATTTCGTGGCCTTGCTGTGCCGAAAGAGGTAATACAGTACCTCAGAGGTCCGGTACCTCAGAGGTCCGGTACTAGTGTCTCCGAGCAACTGATACAATGAGCGAACCAAACCAATGATGCTATCCATGGAAAAAGGATGTAACTCGATGCAATAATACAAATTTAACTTAACCTAGGCTGACCATACGTACCGTTTTGAACGGGACAGTACCGTTTGTTTTATATTTCCTGGCCGTCCCGTCGTTTTAATAAAAATGTCAATTTTGTCCCGGTTTATGTACTTACTTTTTCATGAATACAGAATATTACATAACCCCGTCCCTTTTTTGCCATCCCAATGTCCCATTTTTGTCTCAAGGAAATATGGTTAGCCTAACTTAACCCCAACGTACCTTCACACCTTTGTGTATAGGAGCATAATATAGGATTAATCTCTTTATATCAGTACTTCATTCAGACGATTTTACTTTGACATAGTGTTGATAGAAGAGATTAAATCCTTCTTTCTGATTAAATGCGTGGGATGGAACGTAGTAATGAGTGAAGAAGTCCAGAAACTGGCCGACGAACGAGGCTCATTGCTATAATTACTGCATTATTATTATTATTACCAGCACCAACGGGAGTCGAGCCCCCGACCTCAGTGTCTTCCCTTCGCTTAAAGTTAAACGGTGCTATTCACTGAGATACAGGCGCTGGTGGTAAGGAACGTAATAATCAGTCAAGAGGGCCAGAAACTGGCACTGTACTCAGGCCAACTGATGCGATCCCATTGCATTAACAATAATAATAATAATAATAATAATAATAATAGTAATAATAATAATAATAATAGTAATAATAATACTAATACTAATAATAATAATAATAATAATAATTAATCATGAGGGTCGGAAACTGGCACAGCTCTCAGGCTAGCTAACGCGGACCATTACATTAACTCCTTTATTATAATTACCAGCATCATCGGAAATCGAAGTCCTGACCTTAGTGTCTCCACTTCACTTGAGCCGGCCACACACAGGATCGTCTTGCGACTCACGACTCACGACTTGGGTCGTAACGATTCGAGTCGCGTGTAATTTTTACATTGACAGAATGGGAGCCCCGCACACTGCAACGACCGGGACGCGATTCTGGGAGAATCGCATCGCGATCGCCGCAGTGCTTGAATGTAATTCTGTCAATGTAAAATCACACGCGACTCGAATCGTCACGACCCAAGTCGTGAGTCGCGAGACGATCGATCCTGCGTGCGGCCGGCCTTATACTAAAACGGTGTTAATATGCATTAGGCCACGGACGATGGCAATTAGGAACATAAACAATGCATACAACACTCCAAACGCGGAAAATGTTTGTTTCACAAAATTCTTTTCTTCTACTTATTAACAACAGTTGTTCTACATATTCCTAATCAATATTTCTTAGTTTTTATCTAATTCAGGAAACATTTATTGGATTTATACCGGATAAATTCTACCATTTGGCAATATTATCTACCGATGGACGTCTGACATGCATATAATTTCGTGATCATATGATATTCAAACAGTTTATATATATACATATATATATATACATACGGCAACAGGTGGATGTGATTGAAGCCTCTATGGGAAGGGCGGAAGTTGATCGAGGAACGAGCTGGTTAAGGTCTAAAACACGAATTTAGCGAGCGAATTGCGGTTCAAGGACGCACTAAGAACTCCGTTACACTTCGCAAACAAAACAAGGTCAATTCCTCCACCGAATGCCAAAGTATCGTAACTTATTATAATAAAAAAAAAACCCAAAAGATAGCATCGTTTATTAGTTCAAGCGTTGCAACTCCGTATGTGAGGATATAATTATAAAGACAACCTGAAATGCATTGAATGATTTATGTTTTTTTTTTTTTTTTTCACTTAAGGAAACGCTTTTTTTTCCTATTTTCTCTTTTGTTTTTAGCCTGTGAATGGGATTTGCGTGGAAATCTCTTTAGGAAAATGTTTAAAACTCTCTCTGATAAGACAAAAACATTGTAAATAAGCTCGTTATACGAGTATGCTCAGAGAGAGAGAGAGAGAGAGAGAGAGAGAGAGAGAGAGAGAGAGAGAGAGAGAGAGAGAGAGAGAGAGAGAGAGAGAGGAAGAAATATGTGATATTCCGAACGAAAGCTGGTAGTGCACATGTCACGAACAGTGTGTGCCATTTTACAGTTTTCTTCTTTTGTCTAGGCACAGTGCCATTATTAGTATTTAATTACTTTTGTGATAATTATTTCATCGATATGCAAAATGAAATGAATTTTTGTTTATTTTGTTTTCTCTAGAATCGAGAGAAGCGAAATGTCGAGCGTTGGGTACGCAAACCTATACCCATTTAGTCAAATGGGTATAACATCGACACTCTAAAAAGATAATTTAATTTAACTTGATCTAGTAAACCTAACTATGCTTACCTAACTTAACCTAAACTAACTTTATCTAACTTACAATAATTTGTCGATTTTATATGACGTTGATCAGATGTCGTTTGCCCTTCGACAATCTACGAACGACATATTTTCTTTAGACTACGTTCACTCTGATTACCTTTGATTAATATAGTTGTCGAGAAATTGCTCGTCGATAAAATCAATATCAACGTCGATAAACTTAAGATAAAGAGGCGATAAAAAGTCCAGTTTGAAAAATGTGGCAGATTCATGCTCATTGTCTTTGTTAGATTTCATCCTTAAAGTAAAAGGTAAAATGGCAGTAATGAGGGCGAGTGTAGCAGAGAGAGAGAGAGAGAGAGAGAGAGAGAGTGCAAAAAGAAAGAGGCCCAGGCGCACTTATGTGTCGTATATTTTGGAGAAATGAAAGTCCGGCCCAATCTCCAACCCTTTTTCTGTTCTTTATAACATCTGTTCTGGTTTTTTGCCTTCTCTTAAAAATTAAATTGAAATGGAAATGGAGGAAAAATGAAAAAATGTGAAGACGAGTTTGTCTCAAAATAGAAAAGGCCTTGAAATGTTTAACGAAATTTCCTTAAAATATCGATTTCTGAAATGGTAAGAATAAGCAATGAATATTCTCTAAATTCTATTCTTAAGCGGAAAATATGAAAGAACAACCGATACGTCAAGAAGAATATGAACGTATGTATATATGTATATTATATATACACGAGGGGCGGTACAGAGAGAGAGAGAGAGAGTTACAAGGAGTTACAAGGACAAGAGGAAACCTCAAAGCCATTTCGGTCCACTCGGGGAGGTTCCTCTTATTAAACTGGTTCAGTTTTTAACTGTTTTAGCAGCAGTAGAAAACTAGGTAGAAAACCATACGGCTCTCTCCCTACCCTCCACTCCCTCCCCGCCAAAGGCGGGTACGACAAAAGCTTGAAAAAATACATTGACCCTGGAAAAGTAGTCAAAGAAATTTCACAGGAAAGGGGAGAATAGATAAGCTAGCTGTACAGGTTGTTCGAAAAGTCTCGTCACCCCCTACAAAATGCCCATATCCCAATTTGTGTGGGTTCGAACGATGGTTCAGGATCGACCTGTGCTCGACCCCTCTGCAACATCCCGCCTCATTTGCGGGATTTGATTTGATATTGATTTGATTTGATTTGATACTGTAATAACAATTTATTTTTGTGCGATTAATTGAATTTATATGTGATTCATTGACATCTTTGTTTTCTTTTCCAGGCATTAGAGTTGTGTGAACAATGGCAGACCAGTCCACTTACACTCTGGAGGAAAGGATAGTGATGAGCACATTGGCTCATGAAAGGTCACATACTGGCAAAACGATGCATGATATCCAAAATGATTTCAACACAAGATTCAATAAAGCTGCACCACCAAACAAGACGGTATTACGCTGGGAGTAAAAGTTGTTTGAAACTGGCTCCATCAAGGACAGACCACGGTCGGGAAGACCAACAACTCGAGCAGAACAGTGTGAAGGTGTGATTGCATCGGTGGCTCGTTCACTGAAAAAAAATCACTTCGGAAACGATCACAAGAACTTACAATCCCCATGTCCACAATGAGAGATCACATGACGAAAAGATCTCGGCATGAAGCCATACCGCCCGTCATTTGTTAATGAATTAAGCGATACACACATGCAGAAACGATATGAAGCCTATAAACGGTTTAGTAACTGTAATTAGTAACTGTATTTACTGTAATTAAAGTAATTTTTGCTAGTGACTTGTTTCTTAAATTATACCTACCACATATAAATGCAACTAATCACATATATAAATTGGTATTACAATATGTACATTTTGTAGGGGATGACGGGACTTCTTGAACACCTTGTACAATTACGCTATGCACACTTAGAGATCGTACGCTAGATATCTCCGCTGTATAAACTAACCAATAATATACTTATGCCGATCGCACATCAACCACGTGGTATCGTCACATAAACCTCGAACATGTGGAAACAAGAATTAAAATCAGAAATCGATTTTCCACATGCCCTCACCCGTCACGTGCAACCAGCCAACCAAATGAAACAAAAATTGTGTAGGCAGAAATGCAACTCTACGTACTTCACCTAATCCATGTCATGAATTTAAATTTTGTCTTTTATGAAATTATGTGTTTCTACAAAATATTTTTTACTCTGGTTTTAGAGAGAGAGAGAGAGAGAGAGAGAGAGAGAGAGAGAGAGAGAGAGAGAGAGAGAGAAAATTAGGAGTACTGTTATCCCTTTTAACTTCCTTATTTCACCATGAACCGATAAGATTAACTCGGACTTGGCAAAACGTTATCAGAATTCCCTTCAAACTTTTAAATTTTTCATTTACCCAATTAACCGGATCCGTCTTTCTAAAAGAATATACTCTTAATTTAACATCTTTAATTAACACAGAATCCTACTTCACTATTTTCCACTGGGTAATTAACACCGATGAGTTAAGTATACGTTTAATATTCAAACTTAAACCCTCTTAAATAACTGGAGGAAAAAAGACGATAATGAAATTTGTTATTACCCGTTTGGGAAAGTTAACTTCCGTTAGAATTTATTCATTCAAAACATCCCCAAAATGACTGATTACCAAATTGAATATAGAATTTTTATCTGGTATAAAGTTATGGCCATAAATTGTGTTTTCACCAAGTCATGAAGTTTCTGAAAAGAGCTATTTTTCAGTGTAAGTTAACGAGCGACTAGAGTTTTTGATTCTATTAATAATAACATTGCACGCAATGCGTAACTGCGAGGAATTAATAGCGTTGATGGTTAATTTATATTATAATAATATATAATACTACAATTACATAAATATTACGTACGGGTTTTTGGATTAATTTTCCTTATTTAGCAATTGTCTAAATTTTGTTATTAAAGTCATAAGCACTGTGCTCAGTCACGTACATTGTTTGTAATAATAATAATAATAATAATAATAATAATAATAATAAGTTAGGAGTATCATAAACTGGCACAGCGCGGAGATATTACTTGTAAATGATTCTAGAAAACACGCATAGATGTAATTATATATATTACATACGGACCGGATCTTCTTGATCGAGTTAACACTAAACTGAACCGAATAATCCGGTATTTTAAATGCCGTTTCTGCAGGGTTTCGACGAGGGTTAGTCTCTGCCTTTCACTGCGGTCAAGCGATCGTACTTTTTAAAATTTTAGTCAGACTTTCGAAGAAAGACTGTCACCAGAATGCGGTACGATGAAAATAGGCCGTTCTAATCACAAACAGGATTTAAAATAAATAAAATTAGCCAAAATTCTTAACTAATCAAAGTAGTTTTGTTATTTCAAAGTATTGATTTGAATTTTTTTTTTTTTTTTTTTAAATCTAATGCAAGGTTTAAAATACAAAATCTTTTTTGATATTTGCTCGTGAAATATAATCATTCCTTTCAGCATTCTCTCTCTCTCTCTCTCTCTCTCTCTCTCTCTCTCTCTCTCTCTCTCTCTCTCTTCCTCAGCGTCTTTTGCATATATTCTCCTCTCAAATTATTATTTGCGTTTAACGCAAGACAAATTTTATTTTTAGGTAATGTTAATTGTTAACACAAAGTGTCAAATTATTCTTCTCTGAAAAAGTATCATCCGTTTGTCGTCTGAGTTCTTTCACTGACCTTAATTATCGTGTTTATAAACACTGACGCACCTCCTTCACGCAGAAGTTCAGGTTGTGTAACTTTTAGTTGCCATACATTACGTCATCGTGATAGAAGTCTTTATTGAATGAGAAAGGCACGGTGCATATGATGAAATCACTTAGTGAGTTAAAGAGACAAGCCAGTGTAAACCTGTAACTTGTGATTACTGCAAACCCCAACTTACCTCCAGATGATGAGAATTTGCGCACGAGACAAGAGAGGAGATCCTTCATAAATAATGAGGAGGTAGAACTCATGTAGGCAGATAAGGCAAAATTCCCACTACACTGCTGCCTATCCACTACAACCAATTCCAAATAGAAAAAGAAAGTTCCCAAGTTTCTGTCATTAAGGGTATGAACACTATCTAAGCTGTTATTTAATTTCTTCGGATAAACCTTAATTCTTATCATAAACAGTTTAATTTACGTAATACGGTTCAACTTTTTAAACTTAAATCCTCTGTCAAATGTAATAATAATTATCAGTCAGGAGAGCCAGAAACTGGCACAGCGCTCAGGGGCGTATTAAGGTTAACTGGCGCTCTAGGCCCACAATTTTAGATGCGTCCCTTCCTTCTTGAATGACTCACCAGAAAAATTATTTATCAACACGAGGACAACAATAAATAAAAATGCAATGAAATGGATGGTAATCTATTTTTATTATAAGTTTAAATTTTATAAAATACACCAACTAACAAAATTATTTTTTTCTGGCCTTTGCATTGGCAAACTTTTCAACAATTTTACTACAATGACTCATTACTATATCGCTCTCAATTGATAAGCGTGAAAAAGCATTAAGTTTTTCCTCTGAGAGTGTTCACTGCAAATACTATAGTTTTTCACTCTTCGAAGCGTTGCAAAAGATCCATCTCCGCTACAGTTAGTGACAGCTTTGCATGAGAAAATGCGCACAGAGCTATTTCAATATTTGGAAATACGCATTCAACATTTAGGCTTTTAATCAATTTTAAAAGTTTCATAGCTGAAGATACACCTCTCTGGATATATGAATTAGTGAGTGCAGTTGCAGGCATTCCCCGGCCACTGAATCTTCTAAGTCTATATTATATAAAGATACCAAGTTCAAAGCATGTTCACGAATGTCATGCGCATTCATTGAGCTTAGCTTCGCAAGAACAAATCCAAATTGTGCATTGGCCATTTCATAAGCTTCACGCCTCTTTACCAACTCTGTTTGCAACTTATTCATTATAACAAGAAATGTTTCAGTCCTGATTTTTTCTTTGCTTTCCAACTGGATATCTCCATCATTATTTTCATTAAAATGTAGTTTTCTTCTTATTTCTGAGTCATAGCTCTTATTTCCACACATGTCGATGGTTTCCTTTTCAAAGGTATCAAAATCGTCTCGATTGTCGAGAGAGTTGTACAACATTACAACGAACCCTAGGTCTACATTGGGACTTTGCAATTTTTTACTCTTGTTGAATCTATCTAAAAGACGAAACCAAAAACAAATCATTATTTCAAGGCGTTCTAGTTCTTCTTTTATCCCATATGCCTCCGATTTAGTAACAGGTTCCTCAGTTTCGTCGTCGCCTATTGACTGGAGTGCATCTATAACTTCTTTCTACGATTTAAACAAAGCTTTACTTGCATCCGCACAAACACTCCAACGAGTGAGTGACAAGTTTTTAAGAATCAATGACAACATCAATTGGACCACAAAATTTCTCAGCGGTGAGTAGAAGCAGAAAAGAAGTTGAAAGGCTGTTGTTCCACTTCAAAAAAAGGATCCAGCGGCAGATAATCCAATAAGACTCAGAAAGTGAGCTGAACATGGTATGTAAAGAGCTAGCAGATTGATCTTTTGTATCCTAGCTTGGAGCCAGGATACATATTACTTGCACTGTCATAGCTTCGACCGCGGCACTCGTCAACACAAACTTATAACATCTGTGGAGTTTTCATCACGAACTCTGATAGCTGTTTAGCTTTATGACCCGGATTAGGTAGAAAAGTAATAAATCGCTGAACAAGTGAACCATCCGGACGAACATAGCGCATTATGAAAGTTAATTGATCGATGTGGACAGTATCGGGTGTTGAGTTCTTGCTAATAGAAAAGTACTTCGCAACTTTCAGTTCTTCATTTATTTCCTTTTGAACTTGTTCGCCCATTTGCAAGATCAATTCATCAACAATCGTCGGTGATAAATACAACGGGTTACCTTTTCCAGCATTACCAAATCTAGCTATATAATCAGCCATAAATGGATCGAATTTGCTTATAAGTTCTAAACATCCAATGAAATTCCCATTTGCTAGAGCCAAAAACTTCATAGTGACCTTGAGTTGGCAATCCTCGAGATACCAAAAACTTCATAGTTTCGATCACTCATGAAAGAACATTTCTCCAATACGTTATTATTTCTTCCAATTACAATTTGTTTATGAAGCCTCTCCAATGTTTTCCCCCTAGCAATTAACGCCGTAACACATTTTCGATGTTCACTGGACCTTTCATGATCCTCCACTCTTGTTTTTCCATTTTTAAAATCGGAAAAGCCAGTAGTGAATGAATTTACGCCGTCGAAACGTTTGCATGCAGCACAGTAGATGGCACCCGTAAAAGGAGGGTATACTGGCCGTTTACGTTCTGCTGTTTTCCCATATGCGAGTTTTCTAGTAAGTAAAGCTTTCGAAAGATACCTATTTTTTGTCAGAATACATTTTCAAAGACATGTAAATCACAATACTTTCACATTGTCTGATGATTCAAAATGCCCTTTATCGCCTACACTTTCACCTACACATTGGACACACGGTTCACCTCCAATTTCAGTATCTTGACCTTTTGATAAACCAACTTCACTGTCAGTTACCGTATTTTACGCCTCATAATACGCTACTTTTTTCCTGAAAAAGTCTCCAAAAATCACTTGATGGCTCATATGTTATTGTTTTGTTTAATGTTCTTTTAATAAAGTTATGGGAATATATTTTTTGTCAGGCTGATAAATCTTCGAAATATTTTTTTCCTAAATATTCTTTGCTAAATACAGGGTGCGTCTTACCGCTTGTAGCGTCTTATGAGGCGTAAAATACGATATATTGCTTATTGATGGAATAATATCACTTTCTTGGCTAGTACTTCTTGTTGACTGATCGTCCTTTCTTGAAGTAGTGAAAAATGTATGCAATTTGAAAATGTTTTTTAAAGTAGACTTTTCTAATTCACTTTTTGTTTTAAATTGAGCGCCACTCATTTTATTTTTCTTTTCACTCATTATGCAGTAAAAGAAATAGATAGCACGGTACGCGAAGAAAATTTTCAAACACGTTTCTTATATATGTAGATACGTTCGATAATTTACTGTGATGATATACACAAACGGACTGACTAGAGATAGGTTACTCTTTGCGGACTCTTCCCTTGGAAATGGACTGGGTGGTAGAGATCCCCACACAAAATTGTATTAACGCAGTAAGGACGTAAATAGTACGCACTTTAACCTTACTACACTACTATGATTGTAGAACGAAACTAAACTATCGTACAAAGGATAAGGTCAAAAGGACAACTCTAGCCTATCTACCTAAGAATGGAACTAACTAGCTAAGCTAAAGTGACCTGTCACCTATACCTATCGTAGTTTGCTGTAGTTCTAAGTTCCCGAATTACAATTACTTAGGTTTGTTGTTAATTATGGAGTAAAGCTTATACGTAGGCTTACCATACGTCCCGATTTGATCGGGACAGTTCCGGTGTTTAGCTCTTGTCCCGGCGTCCCGGCCGGCTTGTAATTCTGTCCCGAAAAGCAAGGGGACACAATTATAAACCGGGACAGAATTACAAGCCGGCCAGGACGCCGGGACAAGAGCTAAACACCGGAACTGTCCCGGTCAAATCGGGACGTATGGTAAGCCTACTTATACGTAAAGGTTTAACACACAGACTTAACCCTTTGTTGTGACTAACGAAGGTTCGCCTACTCAAAGCCGATCCCTGAAACATCCGCAACAAGTCGGTTCAACGATTATCTTCGTTATGGCCATTACAAATTTACAATAAATGTAAAGGATGATAAATAATTAATTGTTAGTTGCTAAACAAACTAACTTTGAACTTTGAATTGATGAATTGAGGTATGTGATGGATGGAATAGATACTGGATTGTATGAATTCAAATACTTGACTAAAAGCCCACCTGCTCGCATGCGCACATGCACACACGAACGAACGAACTTTTTCTGCGAAGAACACAATCTTGGAGTAAATTTGGAAGTTCGCTCTAAGATACGTGTTGTTCTGGGCTACCAGAGGTAAAATAACAAATAAATACAGCCTGCCAGATTTGAATAAGCACAATTTCATACTCATACATAGATATTACTTCTTATTAATATGAATACAAGTTTTCAGTTTATTTGATTTTTGTGAGTCAAGATCAAGGGAACCAAAGAGAAAATATTTGTATATAATCATGAAAGAAGGCATAGTGAAGAGCAACGATTTCAGGGCGCATCTTAGGGAAAATAAAAAAAATAAAAAATAATATATATATATATATATATATATATATATATATGCACACACACACACACACACACACACACACACACACAGTATATTTAATTTATGCGCCCCTCAAATACATAGGATTAATGTCCATTAATATTGTTTACTAATTAATTAATTTCTCGTGTGTAATCTAGTATCAAAAAAACATTTCTTGGGATTGTTCAGTTCTTATCTCTCATGTATAATATTGGTTTCTTTGTATGGTATTGGTATAGTGCCTTCAATGGTGACCTTGTATTTGTCATGTCAGTAGTGATAATTTAAGATTAATACATGTTTTAACTATTAATAATACTTATTTACTTATTTATTTATTTATTTATTATTATTAATTAATAACAACTAGCTGTTTATTTTTAATAAGAGCCCAGTAAAGCCTAAAGCTTAAGGGCCAAATTAAATAAAATAAATAGTTGAGCTTCACACTTATTCATGTAATTGTAAACTGAAAAGAATGTATTTATTATTAATAAAGGTTATTCAATCAATCAATCAATCAATCAAATTGTTGCGCTCTAAGCCCAGGCCTTGAAGGCCTATTGGTTAATACGCCTCTGACAGCGCCCTGTCCAGATTAATGCTGCTCATTGCTTTAATTCCTGCGTCGTTATTAATAGCTCCATCGGGACTGGAACCCACGACCTAAGTGTATCCGGTTATAGGGAAAATAGGGAAACAGTGTTACCAACAGAGCTACGAAAGCTGGCTTTCCAAAACGTAATGGGAATAATTCACAGAAAGTGATTAAAAACTAGATAAATTGACAATTACTTCTTTTATGTTAAAACAAGATATAGTAACAACAAAACTTGTAAAATTTTAATATGTATTTTATAAACAAAGAATTATTCAAATTATTTATACGTGGAAAGACCAACATTTTTTTTATTTATTTTTCATTTACTGATTCATTCAATTATATTAATAGAATAAAAAAAATAGAGTACATAGGCTACGTTCCATAATCTTTACTAAGCTTTATAAAAGGTTTGATCAAAGATTTTATGTTTTTGGGATCTTCTACGTGACGCATTAGTCAGTATTAGGGGTACACTACGTATGGGTAACGAAATAATAGTCTATTATGTCACTGTAGACGGTACACTGTGGATATTGTAGTTGTAGTAATAATTAATAGGTGTCTCATTCTGATCCAGAATTATATTTTTAAAAATTGAAACGATAATGGAAGTCAACTTTTATTTTATAATTTGAATTTATTATTCAATTACATCTGATTAAAATTTATTAAATTTCTAAATAAGGACTGGATCGTCATTGTTCGCATATGCCATTCGACAAATAGGACCTAATCAAACTTCGCCTTCGGTCATTCGTCGCTGTATAAGGGAGGAAAGCTTCCAATTTGTGGCCGCAAATGATTTGACGTTAAATGCGGATATACGCATTTGCGATACCCCGAAAACATTCCACGAGAGAGAAAAAGAAGAGAAGGAATGATGTCACTTAGTTGGTTCGTACTTTTGAACCTTAGAAACGTCTGTCTAAACATTTATACTTGAATTACAGATAAGATTCTGTTGATAAGGCTGTTTATTCTCTTTCGCGATATCTAAAGTTATTTGACGAAAGAGACCTACAACTTTACATGGGATCTGAACTAAAGGTCGCTACATCATCTGGACGCAAAGGACAGTTTCCCCATCCACCTACCACCCAGATCCAGTGTCGCTTAATTAACTTCGCTGATCGTCGGGAAGCGATGTCACGACATTGGCTATGATGTAGTCCTTTGACAAATAATAGGACAGTTTCATAAAGCAGGACCAGGAATTGGCACGACGCTCAATAATCCTGGATGATTATTACCACCACCACCATATCGGGAGTCGAACCCAGTGGCGGTAATTTTTATGGTAACGCTCATAAAAATAGGGAAATCTACTTCGTAATTACCGTCCTATATTAAAAAATAAAAGGATTCAGGATGAAAAGTGTGATTTGCAATAATGTTCCTTAAAGTTTGGCCACAGAACTCAAATGTTGTCTGAATGATACATAGGATTTTAAGTTCATTAAATCCATTATTTATTTACTTTATATTTATCTAAGAAAATAATGGACCAAGTTCTCTCTCTCTCTCTCTCTCTCTCTCTCTCTCTCTCTCTCTCTCTGTATATATATATATATATATGCTAGTTACTTATTTTTGTATTTAATTTAAACCTCAGTGTAAATGAAAAATTGCAGTGTGACACTTATTATATGGCATTAGGGTGTCATTTTATAATTACGCATCGTACTGTGAACTTATTACGAATTTGTTTATAGAATAACTTTCTAAATACACCGTCAAAATCTTTCGGGTGAATCTAACAAAATTTTGGGCAAAGATCATTTCTTATACCATGAAAATTGCGTTTTCCTCATAATGTTTTATGGCACTTTTAGCGCATAACAAGGAAGCAAAAGGGAGAAATTAATACGTAAACAATATTAGTTTATGTAAAGAGAGAGTGCCATTGAAGGGTAGATGTAAATTTGAAATAAATACAGAACGAAAACAAATCACTGGGAATCCGCTTTCGCTAATCTAAATCTACTAAGAGTGACCGCGCTTATTTTGACTCGAAAGTTGAATTTCCTGTTCTCGCCCGACGCTTTGAATTAGGCTTGACTGTGGTCAAGAATTTATGTTTTCTTTCTTTTTAAAACACATTACTCTTGAGTAATGTCTGCCTACGTAAGCCTACCTACATATCCTCATGTACTCTTCCCCGACACGCTTTGCGGTGAGAATGTGCTTTTTGGATGAATGAAAGATGGGAAGGTTTAGGAATAAATTTCTCATATAAATTACCGTCAATAAGGAGAGAAGTTTTTATTCAATGAAAAATGAAATAAAGATTAAAAAAAGATTAAAAAAAAATTATTACAATCATCCTCATTATTAAACGTTTTCTGTTCAATTGGACTCATTATCAATGTCTAATTAAAATAATTAAAATTATGAAACATTATAAAAAATTAATAACCATATAGAATATATTAAATTGAAAATAGTAAGATATTAAAAATATATCTGTTTCTGCCTTATTTTAATTAGACAATAATGATGAGTTTAGTAGGTGTCGTAACGTTTGGCGTATATATATATATATATATATAATATATATATATATGCACACACACACACACACACACACACACACACACACACACACACACACACACAGTATATTAATTCCACCCGACATTACTGTCTCGATTTACGAAATAATTCACTTGACATAATTTCCCTCTGTTTTCTACTTATGACGAACACCGTTTCCGTATTAAGTGAAGGTACTTAGGTTGGGGTATGAACATACTGAAGTCGGGGTATGAACATCATCCCGATGATGGTGGTAAGTAATAGCTGATAATCAAAATCCAAGAGTAAACGCAATGAACCGCATTAATGTGGTCTGAGCGCTGAGCCAGTCTGGCCATCCTCATTCATTATAATTGCTATTTATGACCTCTTTTCGTGTTACATTTTCACTTTATACTTTCAATACTATTTTACTATTTGGCATTTTTTTAATTATAAGTGGAAATAGTTTTCTTAAAAAAAATTTAGATTAAATGTTTGTTGCCTTACGATTATAGAGACACGATATGGTCATCTCATCTACAACTATGCGAGGTGTATATATATAGGTATACACATCTATTGTGCGTTAAAACAATAGAAAACTGAAAATTTATTATTATGTTATATTTTATTCTCATTTCCAAATGTATGAACAAAATCATTAACTTACAGTGGTTAAATAAACATTTTGTAACTTCGTAACTCATCAAGAAATTCACTCATTCAGACCAGGAGTAAAATCAACCATGTTATTTATTCCTCAATTTAGATTGTCTTCATACCAGAAATCACCTATTTTCGTTGTATTGAAACTACGGAATGACTAAATCAATTAATATTAAAAATATTACTAAGGAGACCCTTTTACTCACGAATTATATATATATAGGGTATCTCAAAAGTCCCTGTGCACCTATACATATATATATATATATATATATTCTCTGAATAATACTCGTACTTATCGTATTATTCAGAGATTATATATATATACAGGGCGTCCCAAAAAAATGTATACACACTTTAAATAATTATAAAGGCAGTGTTTATTAAAATACATTTCATTTTCAAAATGTAATAGAATCTACAGACATTATTTAATTGTTTTGTCAACGCCTGTTTTCAAACTGACGTCCGTTCTGGTCCAGGCACTGCTGATAACGCGAAGCAATGGAATCGCAAACATGACGAAACATTTCGTTTGGTATTTGTGTGCATTCTCGTTCAATGGCTGCTCTCAATTCAGCGACTGTTGCAGGTTTTATAGCGTAGACTTTGTCTTTTAAGTATCCCCATAAAAAAAGTCTAGTGGTGTGAGGTCTGGTGAACGCGGAGGGTATTCTACGAAACCCCTTCGTCCAATCCACATCCACATCGTGCCAAGTACCACTCGCAATACTCCACTCTTCGGTCCGGATCATCTTCATTAATAGCATAGACTAATCTTGGAATGTAACTTTTCCATTGACAGCGCTTCAAAATGCGTTGAACAGACGATTCTGAAATTCCTACCTCACGACTCGCTTGCCGCACAGATTTTCTTGGACTTTGGTGATACGTTTCCAGTACTCTTTCTTGCTTTGTGGGGCTTGTCGATGTCCGTGGTCTTCCGGAACGCTTCTTGTGGACATTCTGAACAGTTCCATCGGCTTCAAACTTATCTCTAATTCGAGTGATGGTAAGTCGCGTTGGTGGATCTGTTTGAAACTCCCTCCTAAACTGTCTTTGCACTTCAACTGCGTTTTCACACTTCCAGTAGCATTTTAGAATGAATTTCCTTTGTTCAAAGCTTAGTCTGACTGCCATTATTAATTCTAATGGGTTTAACTTGGAAAGAAAGAAACAGCAATTGAGCTATCAGCTGTTAAAGTGTGTATACATGTTTTTGGGACGCCCTGTATATATATATGTAGATGCACAGGGACTTTTGAGATACCCTGTTTATAAAAAAATTGCCTTTATATTTGATTACATAAAAATAAATATGGTTTATTTTTTCAGTTACACAAATGTGTATCCAGTGTATGAAAGGGTTTTAAACCAGGTTGAAATTTGGGTTAACAAAAGAACACTTGATTCATTTTTGCATTGACGTCATTTGGGATATTAAATGTACAGACAGTATTTTTCTATTAAATTTGTAATAATGACTTTTAAGATTATATATATATATATATATATATATATATAAAATGTATTAACCTCAAAGGGATAGTTTGAGGCCACGTCTTCAAATTACAGGGCACCTTTATAAACGCTTTCTATCTCATACGAAATAAACGTGATCGTTATTTCTGTTCACAGTAATTGCAAAGAATTCCCAATTCGACAAATGATCAAATGATTCTCATAAAAAATGGAACGGAAAATGGTTAACTTCTTATCCAGACTAAAACGTAATCGTTTCTCAGCGGGATTCCGACTGATACTTCTCTGGAGGAGATCGTTTGATTGGACTTCTAAGTCACATTCAAAATATTAAGCAATAATTTTTGCAGTTAATAGAAGTGAAATTTTAAGTATGTAAATCAATACGTATATTATATATATATATATATATTGGTGTGTTTTATAGTTGAATATTATATCATATATAAACAGTATAAATAGTAGAGGTCTAATATAGAAATGATTGGTCATATAGATATAGTTGTAGGTATAGGAATTAGCGTGAGTATGAATAATCAAATAATTAAAAAGTATTCTTTGCAAATAATATAAATGAAAACCTAAAAATACAGAGGGTTGCCAAAAGTAAATAGACACCCCGATGATTGTCCTCATGAACAAATGGCAAAGTTCATCAATGAAAGCCAGAAGGCGTGTCAGTTCTACATAATGGAAAGGAGAAGGCAACACCATTTTAAAATTATTGATTTAGTAAAGCTGTTATTATTTATTGACTTTTATTAATCAACTCAAAAACTATGGAAAAACTGAAGGTGTCTATTTACTTTTGTCAACCCTCTGTAACTCCTTTTTTTCTTATGTAGGAAGGAGAGGGCCAAGGGCGAACGCCCGCAAAAGTGACTCCTCCACAGAAGAAGAAGGAGAGCGAAAAAGGTTTTTTTTTTTTTTTTTTTTTAGAAATTTTGACAAAATTGTGTAGTGTGTACGATGTACGTATGTGTAGTGAGGAATAGAGGTAGAAGCGTGTGTTTGAGAGCATGCTGGATTGCTCACAAGGTAGATGAGACACGGAAAAAGATCAGCTAAGGAGGACAGTGACAGGAGAAACGGGAGTTCCAGCACTCCCTCTCTCCTGCCTAACATCCCCCCTCCCTGGAGTACTTCCCTGGTCGATTGGTGTCTACAATCTCCTCCTATAGTCTGCCCTCTCTACATGGTCTTTCAACTTTCATTTTATTTATCAAAATGTTGTTGACTGGGTAATAAAAACGATACAACTCGAATAACTTTGTGTATTACTAATACTTTTATTGCTTTATTTTAAATTGATGGAAGATGCTTATAGGTGTGGGTATGGGGTATAGATATAAAGGTATCGGTATAAAGATAAACTTCCGATACCATCATTGATATTATGTACATAAACTGTATATAGGCCAATAACCTTATTTTATAGATCATAAAACTTAAGCGTCTGCTTAGTGAAGTAATTTATCGTCAATTGAAATTGCAGTCGTTAAAATAATATCATCTTTTCCTAAATTCATTTATCTAACTTGCTTATAACTTCAGTATCATTAACCGAAACAGTTCAATTGGATTCAGTACCTACAGTTCAACTGTAATATACAATTCACGTCGACGTAAACCTTACATTTGCATCGTGTACATACAATGACGCACATATTTCTTATTGCGCTTCATTCGACGTCATTGTAAAGAACGCTTCTTCTTGGCGATCTCCCACCATTAACCCATTATTTGGCGTCCTCTATAAGCCTCTCTTTAACGTCGGAGAAATGATTCTCAATTCATAAATCTCTTTGATTTATTTTACGTTCCCTTCATTGTGGCCAAGATGCTTCATAAAACGTGTAATTTGGTTGATCCAATTTTGTATCGAAAATACATTTTCATGTCGAAACATTTTTAAATTAGCGTTCAAGCGTTTCTTTCAGCCCATTTTAGTGATTATATTTATCGATGGCATTTTAATACATACCACTTGTTTTAAGTTCTAATAAATTATGTAATCAAATATATACTGTATATGTGATATATACATGTAGAGAGAGAGAGAGAGAGAGAGAGAGAGAGAGAGAGAGAGAGAGAGTCCCATTTAAACTTTATTCCATGGAAATGACCAAACATAATTCACATGAACTATACACAACTTGCAAAGAAACTCAACTTCTACAAACAAAACGCGTAAAAGACCAAACAATACTATATAATAAAGTTCTTAAGACAGTCTTCCATCTAATTTTTTATCACTCGACATATCAACGACATCTTGACAACGTACAAAAAAAAATAGCGAGAATCGGGAGAATCCGATTCTAGTTTCGGCTTCTTCTCGTTCCCAGGTTTCACTGTGCAAATTTGAACGAAATGAAACATCTGTCTATTTTGTCGCCATCTGTTTGAAAAAACTGTCTTTCAAGCAGAAATTTTATATATTTGCTTTCGGTTTTAATAAAGTCGCACGCAACAAGATTAAGTTTTATGACTTTACTGCGCACAAAGTCAACTATTTAGAAGTTAATTTAGGGTTTGTAATTTTCTGTTATTTTAATAAAATTGCTTCTATGTAAACTACAAAATCGAAATGAAAGAGGAAAAATATCCTATTTTCTTTTATTTGTATGTAGCCACACACACACACACACCACACACACACACACACACACACTCTCTCTCTCTCTCTCTCTTTCATATATATATATATATATATACATATATACTGTATATATAAAATAATGAAATAGTTCCCCCACATACGAAGCCTTAGCCTACACCCAATGACACAAGGAAAATGGATTATGTTTCTGTAGCCTCGTAAGTTAATTACTTTTTACTCAATTAAATAGGTAGGTTTGTGGAAAGGAAAGAGCAATATTAAGTACGGTTAGTGCACTCACAACGCATTCCTACGTAGGTCTGTATTTACTATCAATAAAATTTATAATTGAAAAAAAAATGGAAGAAAAATCTCTTTACTGATACAATAACTATTAAAGTAATAATTTTTTAGCATTGGACATTCAAATTTTAGAGTATTTATTTATCTCCTAAACTGGTACTTAAGTGTCTGTTTTTACTGATATATATATATATATATACAGGGTGTCCCATAAGTCCGGCATCATAGGAGAAATTCATATTTTTCTATTTCTACAAACCATAATTCATATTTTTCTTACGCTCGGGATGCCAATTTCCCGTCCACCATTCTGTTCAGTGACGAGGCTGTTTTTTATGGAAATGGTGAGGTAAATCGACGGAACACCCGCTACTGGTCTCAAAACAACCCTCACTAGTATACCTCTTCAAAGGAACAAGGTGCATCTCGGGTGATCGTATGGTGTGGTATTTGGAAGGATCGCATCATAGACCCCCTCTTTTTCGATGAACATGTCACTGGAGGCACCTACCTACGTATGCTCAAGGAAGAAGCATTTCCCAGTGTCTTGAACGAAGAAGGAAATTTCCCAACATGGTTCCAGCAAGACGGCGCTCCTGCACATTACAGCACCCAAGTAAGGGAATACCTGTACCAACAATTCCCTGGTCATTGGATAGGACGTCGAGGGCCTGTGGAATGGCCAGCTAGAAGCCCGGAACTCACGCCACTAGATTTTTATCTCTGGGGTCACTTGAAAGCGCTGGTATACGCAGAGAAAATTAGGAGTGTTGAACATTTGCGGCAGCGCATTATTGGGGCATGTAACACCATTACTCCTGACATCATTCACCGTGTGCTTGCTGACTGGGTATCACGTCTGAATTTGTGTATTGAAAACAATGGTGGACATATTGAGCAAGTTCTGTAAATAAAAGCTTTTGTTTTGCCTTTTTTTATTATTTTTCCTATGATGCCGGACTTATGGGACACCCTGTATACTGTTAGCATAAAATGAGCATTTTACTGGAAGAGCCGATTTTGCGTGCAAGTCCTGTGTTTGGGTTATAAACAAAATATGTCGTGATTCGAAAGAGTTTGTATAGCTTGTTAAAGATGCCTCGTACACTCGATACCCGTGGTACATCGCCATTTACACTTGGTCGCGTGACTACACGATCAGACTAGGTTCAAAGTGAAAGGCAGATAGTTCAGAAATTTGAGTTTGGGAAAGGACACTTAATTCATACCATCATTTCTCGCCAGACATAAACAAAAAACTCACTGTCGACCAAGAGAGTCATAAGTGTTACAGCAATTTACAGAACGCCCGCAAAAGACCCTTGCTAACCATACGAGATCAAATCTTAACATGCACACAACTTATAGACACCGTAAGTAATTTTTAGTTGGGTGCAGTGAACATGTATTTGTTATTTTTATAAATTAGGCTATATTTAAACCAGTTTTGATTCATTGTGCTTCTCTCTCTATTCTCTGTTCATCAGTTTAAAAAGAATCCTTCAACTCATTTTATCCATTCCTTATGTTTTGCATTCGTGTAGGATAAGGGTTCAAGTAAGATAAGGATTCAAATGGGATAAGGGTTCAAGTAGGATAAGGATAAAGGAACCGTCATTGAGTACCAATCCGGAAGCTATTTGCTTTTCTCGTGGCGTGTCTTATCGGCAAGCAAGACTCTTCAGCCAATCACTTATATGTGCTGCTAAGATCAATGTACAGAGACAATATGGTTTAAGAATATTGTCTAGAAATTCATTCCGACCATGGAGTTCGATACAGCGACCGATGGGATTGCGAGTTTGATGTTGTGCCACAATTTCTTATTATTTATGAAAATTATTTCACGAAAGTAACACGTGTTCCTGAGGATGTCATTAGACGAAAGCGCTTGAGCACCATTTTGTGTTTCCTTTCCTTCGTGGTTTTATTCATTATATATATATATATATATATATATATATATATATATATATATAGCCATCTGTGAAGCTACATTCCTATATAACTATATAGTTCTTGAAAGGACAGGACTTTGATTGTAATCTTAATTGGATCATAAATTAGTGCAAGTCTGGGCTAGATAGAAAGCGCGATGGCTTGAAACTCTTTTAAGATCTAGAATAAGGTAACCAAACGTCCTGATTTAAGCAGGACAGCCTTGCTTTCGAGACGTGTTTCCTGCTGTTCCACCTTATTGTCTGGTCTGGTCTCACACACACACACACACAAACTTATATATATATATCAGATTCACAGCAACGAATTTTACACCTTAGCTAATGGCTACAGTTCCGTATTGCCCCACACATTTTTTTATTAAAAACTAGTTTCGTATATATATTTTATTAAAAAATTGGTGCTTTTTGTTAGTAAAAAACAACCATGGTTTTCTATTGATAAAAATATTCAATATGGTGAGAAAATATTGGTTTGTAATAAATTTAAAAAAGTGCACTTAACTTTTTTATTCTTTACATTAGTCCTTATGGCTCCGGCTACAAAGGCAAGGTGGGCACATGTTATTACATTATCATTTGTATAATTTAGGTCTCAGGGGTACGAGGGCGGCAGAGCTGGGCAGTAACGCGTTACAAGTAACGGCCGTTACGTAACGCGGTACTTTTTTAGTAACGTTAGTGGTAACGGCGTTACATTTCAAATCAAGTAACTCTTTCAGTAACGACGTTACTTTTTTAGGGAAATACATTCGTTAGTCGTTACTCGTTACTTTTTTATCGTAGCTCGCAATTAGTTTCTTTCGATCCTCACTCATTATTCATTAACCGTTAAAAATTTGTCCCTTCACTATGAGCGAGGTGTGCATGTTGGCCGTTGGCATGCTGGCAGGCTACCCCCATCCACCCTCTCCCCCTACACTGATAGCACTGTCAAGGTAAAAAGGCGAAGAACCCTGGAGCAGGGAGGAACCTAAGTTCAACAGAGGTTTCGTCATTCCTCTCATCTGGGCCTTCACGGCACGTTAGCTCTGCATCCTTCCCATCCACTAACTTTAAAAATATGTTTATTAAACTTAACACTCCTATACCATCTAGTGCCGCTGTTGAGCGGGTTTTTTCAGTAGGGAAGGATATAATGCGTCCGAAACGAGGCTCGCTCTTAGATGCAACTTTTGAGAAGCTTGTTTTCTTAAAGGCCAATAAAGATCTTTTGAATAACACTGTGTAACACTGATTCTGTTTATATAGAATTTTTTGTTTTTATATGCATTTGTAGGCGCTGAGTCCAAATCTGGCCTTGGTTTGTGTGTATCATCAATGGTTTCAGAGATAATCCATTTTTCATGTTTTACCAGTATAATGTTATTATGGGCGCAGCAATATCAGAATAATCAGGAATTGTTGAGAACAATCCGGATGTTCGTTGACAGTTTCTTGCTCTAGAAATTGCCCGAAACTTCCACTGTGCTATATAAAGAAGAGCGCAGAGTCTGAGAAGTCAGTAAGTGTGAGCACACAAAGAAAGCAGGTTGTTTGTCTGATGGTTACTAGCACTGAGGTACTGTGTTTCTGTGCTTCTCTGTGCTCACGATTTGAGTGTTATCGATCCTTTTTTATTGCGAACATTTGAACACTTGAAGGGTGGCTGCGGGGAGTACGTAAGGCAATGCCCTTTGCGGTACCCAGAATATGGAGAGAACCAACGAGCCACCACGACGATTGCTACTACTGCATGGTAGATGTTTCTAAGTACAGGAAAGTTAAAGGAAGGCAGACTCTTCAGTATCCAAACATAGCGTCGTCCATAGCTCCTGTACCACATGGCGAAGGTCTTCCAATACCACGTCCACCAGAACAGGTATCTATCCATTACTTTACCTTCTGTATTTACAGATTGTGGGTCATTATGTGTCGATTTTTCTTAGTGCTGATGCTCTTCTACATATATAGCTATGCCTATATATTGTTTCTTTGCTTTGCAGGTTGAAAATGAGGATGCAGCTAGCTCATCTGAGATGTCGGCTGGTGAGGACAGTCATGATGAAGAATATACAGTAACTTTCAGTACAAACCCTCACTTTCCAAATCAGAGGGAATTGGACGACTTAATTAGAGATTTGGGTCTGACGAAATCAGGGTCTGATCTTCTGACCTCCAGACTCAAAGAGTGGAATTTGCTCGGAGAAGACTGCAAGAGCACTGTATACCGAAAGCGGCATGAAGAGTTTTCAAGGTTCTACGATGTCAATGGCTCTCTCTGTTATTGCAGCGAGGTTAATGGTCTATTCACAGCTATTGGGTTAACACATATACCCTCAGAGTGGCGCCTGTTTATTGGCAGTTCAACTCGGAGTTTAAAAGCTGTTCTACTCCACAATGGGAACAAATATCCATCTATACCAGTTGCACATTCTGTTCAAATGAAAGAGGACTATGAAAATGTCAAACAACTGCTCACTCAAATCAGGTATGAACAATATAAATGGGACGTGTGTGGTGATTTCAAAATGATTGGTTTCCTGTTAGGTTTACAAGGAGGGTTTACTAAATATTCATGTTTTCTTTGCCTGTGGGATAGCAGGGCTTCAACTGAGCACTGTAAAACAGTTTAGTGGCCTTCACGTGAAGGACTGCAACCAGGAAAGTACAATGTACTCAGGGAACCTCTTGTGAAGCCTGACATAGTTCTGCTACCACCTCTCCATATTAAGTTGGGTCTAATTAAGCAGTTTGTAACTGCGTTAGATTTTGGAGGGGAAGTTTTCCAACAGATTCGGGTCATGTTCCCTAAACTCTCTGAGGCCAAAGTCAAGGCTGGCATCTTTGTAGGACCACAAGTCAAGGCGCTGTTGAATTCAAAGAACCTTGAAGCCAAGATGACTCCGATCGAAAAAGAGGCTTGGTGTGCTTTCCGTGATGTGGTTCGTGGGTTTTTAGGCAACCATACAGCACCAAACTAAAAGGAGTTAGTGTAAAACTTGATTAAGTGCTATGGCAAAATAGGGTGCCGTATGTCTTTAAAATTACACTATCTGCATTCACATCTAGACTTTTTTCGTGATAACCTGGGCGATGTGAGTGAAGAACATGGCGAAAGGTTCCATCAAGATATTCAAACGATGGAGAAAAGGTACCAGGGCCATTGGGATGCTTCCATGATGGGAGACTACGTATGGTCGCTGATCAGAAAGGATAAGAATGTTCATACGCGGAAGTCGCGTTCTTCAGTGCATTTTTAAGGAAGGCACACTGCATAACGAGGCTTGTTATTCTCTTATCGGTTCTCCTCATGATATATATTATATCCTTTGCACCATTTTGGGTTTGTCAAACAATTTTGGCTCAATAAACATTAATTTCCAATAGTGTTTTTATTTTCAGAAAATATTTATGTTAGCCTTCTTTATATACTTTGCCATATGAAAAGTGTGATAACCTATATTTTCGAAACGGTTGATGATAGAGCAAAACCAATATCATTTTTGGAATCAGCGCCCCGAAATCATTAATAAACGACAGAAAAATCACAATAAACAGAAAATTTTTCAAATTTTGTTACCCAGTGTAATAGTTCTTAAGTTTGTATATTTAGCTAATAAGTTTCAATTATCATTGCCATGCACAATAACCAAAGGTGGGCAGTTGCGCCGCAAAAAGTTGCGGCGCAACTTGCGGCGCAACATTTTTGGTTGCGCTTGCGCTTGCGGCGCAACTTTTTGAAAAGGGTTGCGCTTGCGCGTGCGGCGCAACTATTTCAGCAGAGTTGCGGTTGCGGTTGCGGCGCTACAAAAATTGTTGCGCGTGCCCACCACTGACAATAACTCATTTGATTCATTTCTTTAGTATTTCGCATTATTGTTTTGCAAAACTAAACTTTCCTGGTATATTCTAACATTAGTAAATTAGTATCAATAGTATGCTACATCCTCAGTTATGTTGCAATTCCTAGTAATAAATCTTGCAGTAATTTTGTTTCGCTTTTTTTGAAAATGTTATGCCTTATAAGTCATAACAACGCAATGAAGGCATGCACAGACTTCATAGCCTATGCATTAACCAGTGGATACAAACCAACACATACTCGCACGAGCGAATGTTTATATAATATAATATTTTATGTATATATAAATTATAATATACCTATGCATATATATATATAATATATTTACATTTCATTAAAAGTAACGGTAACGAGTAACGGTGCCGTTACTCGTTACTTTTAAAAAATGGTAACTGTAACGATAAGGGTGTTACATTTAGACTGTAGTAACGGTAACGGTAACGGCATTACATTTACAAAGTAACGAGCACAGCACTGGAGGGCGGAACCCCCGTAAAGATCACGCATCACAAATTGATCGGTATAGGGTTTTATATATTTTTTTTTTCGGCCAAACTACTTTATTCCCCCACCAGTGCGATCGTTGCGCGGCTTAGTATTATCCTTTTGAATTTTTAATATTTTGTATCAAAATAATTTATAATCCTAATGTTCAATAAAATCATATTTTGCGTGGGGGACAATACGGAACTGGCCCCATATATATAACAGCAGAAAAAATAAAAAAAATAATTAACATATTTGAGACTTCCCAAATGTTTTGAGCAAACTGCAATAAATTTATAAATGTCTACGTTTAATCTTTAGTTTTCTTTTCCCATTAATAAGAAGAAAATAGTGTTGGTAAGGGTGAACTACATTAAATTAAAAACTTTTAGAGATTAAATAATTCAGAATTATTAAATCAATGTGACAGTGTCCACATTACTAAGAGATAGCAAATACTGAAAATACAATGATGAATCACATTACCGATTACTTTTAATTTTGAAGTAGGACAAAAACCAAGATAGGCCCCAAGTGGTGACCCCTTAATTTGGTCTAATCATTTTGATAAACTTAAAAACTTGAAGTTTAGTTCTTTAAATAATCAAATTCAGTTACTCAAGCTACACTATGAATATAACTCTGAAGAAACAAATGTACTTCTCACATCTGTTATCTGACACATTATAGGTAACAAATGTTGTAGTGTAGTTTATTTTATTATATCTGAGATTCACAAAATAGCATCCATACATCCGTACATCATCCATACATCCATAAGGCCACCTAAATGTAAAAAATGTTCACAAAATGATGCGTACCAATACAGTTATAATGTGAATAGGCAAATTATCGAACAACTTTTGCAAAAATACATATTTCATTCGTTAGCCATTGAAAATTAAATTTCGTTTTCTATCTTACCAAAGTGTAATTTTAGCGTAACTTTTAAATTTTAAAATTCAAAGCTTTCATCTCTATGTAAAATTTAAAAATACATGAAAATTTACAAAACCAAAGCATGATTATAATAAACATAACATGCAGTGGCGGATCTAGGATTTTGGTTTAGAGGTGGATGGTTGGGTTGAGATGCAGTTCTGAACCCAACCTAAAAACATGCAACCCAGCCCACAAAAACACTCGGTAATAAGTTTAATGTTTAGTGATTACTAATTTATTAGAAGAACAGTTAATTTATAATGCTTTTAATGTTCAACCTAATCCAAAAAACACATACTTGACAATAGAAATAATGAACAGCCAATTTTTAGCCTACTGCTCAACCAAACCCAGAAAAAAAGATTCGTCCTGTTTGTTAATAAGATAACTAAAATTACATTTACAGTAAAGGGAATTACTGTAAAATATATCATTCTGATGAGAAATGAATTACGAAAAAATGTGCTGATGGATCGTCACATCACATAAGACCGCCATACAAATTCTCTTCACTTTAGGAGGATCCGCCGTTTTTTTTTTTTTTTTGTGTTGACAAAAATGTCAGCAACTTTTTCCGGCACCACCTCCATGACACGAAATCAGTAGACTGGACGCGACCGCGACAGATTCAAGTTGCCGCAAATCTCGACAACTTTCAAGTTGATATCTTCGTCAATTTGTCAAATATATTCCAAAGCTTTATATCTCATCTCGAACCGTGGCTGGGGGATGCCGAAGAATCACTAAGAGTGCATAATAACTCATTTCATGCATTAAATGTACGAAATAACATTCTTAAGCCTCGTAAATTGTGTAGCCAACAAGCAAACTAGACGAGACAATCCTGAATTCACTCGGTCAAACTTAATTAAGGGACAACGAACAACGGTAGACTCGCCTAAAGCGACGGTTAGCCGTTAGAAATAATTTTTTTTTTAAAAACGGCCAATCGTGCTGGTTTGCGTGAATGCTAGTCACAGGAGAGGCACGAGCACTCACGCGCAGGTACAGTACGCGCACAATCTCACCACCATAGAAATGTATACACATGTACACACCCTAAAATGATATGCATTTACCTCCTGCACGCTTGTCTACTTAGAGAATGTGGTTGATTGAAACAGGAAACCTCATTGGGAATGCGAAACCTCTCTATCAATCGGGGGGAATGGAGCCCCCTAAGCCCCCTCCCCCCTGGATCCGCCACTGAACATAAGACTTGGTATTAAATCATGACATATGTATATATAAGCAGTGTTTTTTTTCCTGAAAAGAAAGGTTCCGGATCAATAAATTTCCTACAACCTTTGACATTTGTTACCCCATCCCACCCCATAAACATCCCAATACCCGCAAAAAGCGTCCTTCCTACTCCTAAAATTTTGTCATGTAAAAAAGAAAAAATTCTGAATGATAATAAAAACGTGAAATTTTCTTTTGCATGTTTTACATAAAAGGCACCGGAACGCCGTTCCGGCACTTTCCGCCTGAAAAAAGCCATATATATATATTTTTTTTTTATAAAAGAATGAACGAAATTAAACGTTACTGAATGTCAATGGCAAGAAAATTGCAGGATGAGTCAAAAAGCAAATTATAAAATTATAATTTAAGATATATATATATAATATATTATATATATATATATATATATAATATATATATGTATCATATATATATATATATATATATATGTATGAGATGGACTATAGTCTGCCAATAAACCTTTTCATTTCATTATATATATATATATATATATATATATAATGAATTAATACTACATTAAAAAAGGTTCTATTTTATTTAAATTAAAATTGTTTGGGTTTCAGGCTAACAAAGTATTTTGTGTTCAAAATTATGAAACTCAATTTTGTTAAAACTGAACGGAATAAATGACGTCACTTCAAGAATAAATGACGTCACTTCAAAATTAATTTGAGTTGGATTAAACAAAATATAACTTTACATTTTCTCAGAATTCGGCTTGACTTCATGTAGGAAATTTGAAAATGATTAATTCCAAGTAAATTAAATATTAAATGCGTTTAATTTAAACAATTAATTTTGATGTAACATAATTTAATTAATTCAAAATTAAAACAAAACATAGCCTCATAATTATGAACACAAAATACTTTGTTAGTCTAATATAAACACATTGTTTTCAGGAGTTCCGTGCGATAATTCATAATTTCACGGAGGTCAGGCTCGTTGCCGTTCTTCTTATCTACACAAAAATAATTTTAAAAAATTAAATAAATAACTTTTTAATGTTTTTACAGGATAAAAATAACATAAAAATTAACGATATCTTTTTCTCATCACAAACTTGAATACAAGATGGACGCAAATTAAATTCTCTTAATTCCTCATACTTTGTTTATCAATTTTGATTTTTTTTCTCTCTATTTTCAGCTCTGCGAAGACGTATGGCGTGGCAAGACGCCGTTTGCAGTTAATTTACTCATACAAATGCATGAACACTGGAAAGGAAAAGTAGGTTAAATGCTATTGATAACATTCTACGTGATTTTTTCTTCCCATTTTCCATACTGATATTCGGAATACAAAATGGATGAGAATGGAAGAAAAGGAGGTTTATTTTTACGTGATATCATTTATTTAGTTCAATTTTAACAAAAGTGAGACACTTAACCCTAAAAGGACGACCGCTACATATTGGTAACATTTCAAATACACGTATTCATAACTTAACTCTACAAACAATTCCGGCGTTAAAGGGTTAAATTTGAAAAACAATATTTTGTTTACTAAAATTCAAACAATAATTTTGTTAAAATTAAATATAAAAGTTTCTGAGTGTAAAATTGTCAATTTATAAATGAGGTTATTAATTAAATGTTTGGATACCTTTAAAATGAGGACCTGAAATTTGATCACCTTTGTTCAGGAATTATAACAAATGTGAAATGAATGTTGTAGACACTATTTCCGGATTCGAGTAAATTTTATGAATTTTGAAATTGGTCATAGAAAGTCATTTGACATTCATTTCAGAATAGACTTAGATGTCAGCGTGTTCTTAAAAAGTAATTCAGGTTTTGTGAGTGTGTGTGTGTGTGTGTGTGTTTGCGTGCGCACGCGTAGGATACTACGGATAAGTGAGGTCGAGTGTGTAATGATTTACAGATGTAGCGGGGCATGTTTTGTGAGGCAACACCTTTGGTACCTCGGAACATTAAAAAAATAAGTTATATAAATAATGTAGAAATTTTTTTATTAACAGAAAATATATATTTTAGTTCAAATCAAGGTGCTGGTTAAGTGTGCGGTCTACCTACGATTCGGCGGTCTACCTTTTAATTATAGCTTCTTATCTTGTTTACTAATTGTTTGTTTACATCCCATTGTCAATCGCCCTTGACGATTGGTTAGGTTTAGTCATGATATTTTCGTTAGTTTTAACGAAAATATCATGATTAAACCTAACCAATCGTAGGTAGACCGCACACTTAACCAGCACCCAAATCAAGTTAGGTGTAATTAGGTTAAGTGTATTCCAACTCAACCCTGGACGATTCCGGTGCTGTTCCTCCATCTCCTCCCCCTCTGACTTTATTATGTTTGAAATTAGAATCTCTTCCAAAGAAGTAGGCGTACGGTTCTGATGGTGTCTCTCCTGTTGTTCTCAAGAAAAGTGCTTCTGTGCTGACACCCTGCCTAGCCAAACTCTTTCGTCTTTGCCTTTCATCTGGTATTTCTCTTTCCTGCTGAAAGTTCGCTTTCATTCAGCCTGTCTCAAAGAAGGGTGACCCCTCTCAACGCTCCAACTATTGTCCAGTTGCTTTGATTTCTAGCCTTTCTAAAGTTTTTTGAATATATCCTTAACAGGAAGATTCTTAAATACCTTTCTTCCCACAATCTTTTTTCAGATCGTTAGTATGGGTTCCGCAAAGGACGCTCAACTGGCGATCTTCTTGCGTATCTCTTTGACTCTTGGTCATCCTCCTTTCGGGATTTTGGTGAAACCTTTGCTATTGCGCTAGACATATCAAAAGCTTTTGATAGAGTCTGTCACAAATATTTAATTTTCAAACTGCCCTCCTTCGGTTTCTATCCTTCTGTCTGTGCCGTCATCTCTGCAGTCACTCCGTACTTCGCATAGGACGGCTTTGGTGCACCTGACCTCTGATCTTTTTATCTCTGACTGGGGCGGAGAAAACCTTATGGCTTTCAATGCCTCAAAAGCTCAGTTCCTTCATCTGTCTACGCGTCACAATATTCTACACGACTATCCCCTTACCTTCAACAACACACAACTCAATTCTTCCTCTTCTCTTAACACTCTTAGCGTTTCCTTTACTCGTGATCTTTCCTGCAAATATTACGTATACTCTTTCCAAAACAGCTTCAAGGAGGTTAGGTGTGTTGTACCGACTCCGCAGTTTCTTCACCCCCACTCAGTTGCTGTCTCTGTACAAGGGTGTTGTCTGCCCCTCTATGGAGTACGCTTCTCATGTATGGGGTGGCTCAACCCACACAGCTCTATTTACTGGGTGGAATCAAAGGCTTTTCGTCTCATCAATTTCTCGCCTCTTACTGACTGACTTCAATCTCTCTCTCTTCGCCATAATGTTGCCTCACTTTCTGTTTACTATCGCTATTATAACGGACATTGTTATTCTGAACTTTCTAACTGCATGCATCCTCCTTTAAGAAGAGCACGCAGTGCCAGACTTTCGACACTTTCTCATTCCTTTTCTGTCCAACTATTTAACGCAAGGGTTATTCGGTATTTTCAATCTTTCATCTACTCAACTGGTCAACTCTGGAACACTCGTCCTCATTCCATCTTTCCCCCTGTCTATGACTTTCAGTCTTTCAAACGCAGATTGTCCAGGCATCTCGAAAACCTTGGATCTTTATTTTAGCTCTCTTCTTCCTCTATGAGGGAAGGGGGGCATTTTTTGCGCGCATTCGCCTTTATCCCCTCCTTCATGCAAAAAATGGTAAGGGCAGGTTAGATTAGTTAAGATTTGGTTAGGTTAGGTTAGACTAGATTAGCGAGTACCTCACTAGTTCATAACTTAAAAGGAAACAATCTTCAAGTTTTCAATCATATCCGAAACACTTATCACGCGCTTCTCGGTTCGATGGCACTAAAGTTAGGTTAGGTTAAATTAGGTTTGGTTAAATAATTTTTTTTAGATATATGAATTATGCTGAGATGCGCACATGTGTGTGTGTGTGTGTGTGTGTGTGTGTGTGTGTGTGTCGTTAATTAAGATAAAAAACATTAAATCTTCAGAAGCTGTAAACTTACCTTGTATGAGGATACAGTATATCCCATATATATATATATTATATATATGGGATGAATTTCACAATTAAACACGTGAAATGAATGAACGATTCAAACCCACAAGGAAAAAGAAAAATGATTCCAAGGCCTTTCGTGTATTCAGAAGTACACCTCGTCAGGGAATTCCCTGTTAGAACGGGACAGTCGTCCAGTGCCCTTTTCGTCCATTTGTCAGAGTTATCCCATTGTATTGATTGGAATAATGCTTCAGTTTTGTTTCACTCTAGCAACATTGTTAATAGAAATATTCTTGAGTCTGCTATTATCCAACTTACAAATAACTTCAACATGAGCAAAGGTCTTTTTCAACTCGATCCCGTTGTTTTGAATTCGTTCAGAACGGATTTAGACAAGAAGGGCAGAGTGCTAAAACTTTGGTAATTTTCCCTTATACTGTAAATTTGTATGCTCCTCTTACAATTTTTATTTTTCAAGGTATTTTTATTTAAAATTTTTTTTTTTTGTGACCTATATAGCAGTCAGGCATTATCTATAAAATTGGTTGTAAACAATCCATTTGATCTTGTGTTGAATTCGGACAAAGTGCTAAAATTGGTAGTTTTCCTTACAAATTTGTATGCTCCTCCCACAATTTTTATTTCTATATATTATTATATATATATATATATATATATATATATTTTTTTTTTGTAACCTATATATAGTCTTGAACGCTTTATTTACTTCAGTGTTCCTGAGGATGTCATTAGACGAAAGCGCTTGAGCACCACTCTGTGTTTCCTTTCCTTTGTGGTTTTATTCATCATAAATATTTTTCACGTTACTTTCGTGAAATAATTTTCATATATATATATATATATATATAATAAAATATATATATAAAATGGCCACACCAGGATTCGAACCCAACACCTTAACACCCGAGGGGACACATAAAGCTTTAGCGTCTAGAATTGTTTTCCGTACTAACCCTTCTCTACTCGAGGTATTAGAAGCATTTCATTGAAATCTCTGGTGTAACAATGGGGACTCATATATGGAATATCATGTACGAACACGCACGATTTTACATAATACAGAAATATTTCCTCCAGGATTCGACTCCTGCACCTCTTGAGTAGAGATTCGAAAGAAATATTGTCATTGGCTCGAGTGCAGGGGGTGGGGAACTTTTACTTCGTCGTAGGATCAAGGTCAATGCTCTCACCTTCTGCTCGAGAGGTTCTGGGTTTCAATCCTGGTGGGACATTTTGCATCGTGCAAATTCGTGTGTTCATGCATGATATTCCATATATACAGGGTGTTTCAGGAGGAAAGGTCAACACTTCGGGAGGTGATAGTATCGGTCATTGTGAGAAAAACGTTCATATGAATATGTGTCTAATTCTGAATGGTTACGGAGATAGAGCTGTTTGAATCTGATGCGCACGCTGCTCTTCCTCTCCCCGCGGTGGTCCCATTCAATGGCCACCAAGGTCTCCAGACCTCTCTCCGTTAGATTATTGTTTGTGGGGGTGGATGAAAAGTCAAGTTTACAAAAGAAAGGTGGATAGAGACGAATTGCTCGCGCGCATTTTGGATGCTGCTGCCGCATAAAGGAACGTCAAGATCAACTCAGATGAACAACACGCGATCTTCGCACACGAGTTGCAAAGTGCATTGAGGTTGTCGGTGGGATTTTCGAAAACGTATTGTAAACTGTAACAAATTTGTCATTTCTGTATCTGATACCATTCAAAATGCCAATGTTTAAACATTAGATGTTAGAAACAGTAATTGGTTTCTCTTTCTTGATTAGCATTAACAATGCTTTTGTATTTGTAGAGTCAAACAGCTCTATCTCCGTAACCATTCAGAATTAGACACATATTCATATGAACTTTTTTTCTCACAATGACCGATACTATCACCTCCCGAAGTATTGACTTTTCCTCCTGAAACACCCTGTATATAAACCTGGTAAAAGTTTCTTGCGTCGGTCCTCCTTCACAGGAAGTCAAGCTGGTGACCTTACCTCTAGGATTGGCCTGATAGAGGAGCGAGTTGCTTCCTTGCGATATCCGTCGCACATAGCCAGGCACACCCGGCTCATCCAGTAACGTCCTGAGCCAGGCATCTATTCTTCTTTGGAAGATTGTAACTTTAACCCCTGTGACGTTCCTGAGGTCTTTTGGAAGCTGGTTAAAAAGTCTTGGCCCTTGGTCCCCTGACAGCCAAGCTATTTTCCTTCAGTGTTGAGGGTGTCCCTTGTCGGGCCTTTAGTTTGGGAACACTAAACATTAGGGTGTGTCACTTTTGGACGTTTTTGAAAAGTTATGGTGCTTACCTCTTATATTGTGACAAATTGACCAAACACCATGAATAAATAAAACAAAAGACAATCGGGTAATATTTAGGGTCCCCGCCCCCCATTTGAAAAATAAACTCCCTATTCACACAAAAAATGGTGATTTTTGGAGATATTTTTGGTCATAGTTTCCTTACTAATCATCGTATTTCAAAAGTTTTTCCACCAAAATGTAGAGAATAACGGTATCCTCTTATTGTGAACGTTTTAAAACTATTTTAGTTGTATACGGTGCTGATATTTGAGTGGACCTTATGAAGTTTTCCCCCTGTTTTCATTTCTATAACATTTATTTACAGTATTTCCAGGTTTTATCTACAAAAAGTATGCAAATATAACCAAATGTACGACGAATTTGCTTTTCTTTCAGAATTCTATTATAGATTTGCTTAATTACATAGTTTATTAAAATTAGTCAATAGTCATGGCTAACAGTAAGCCAATATTAAGAACAGACCTAAGAAAATATGATTCTTTATTGGGAAAGTTAGTGGAAGACATATGCGCAAGAGAAGGACGCATGCTTCCAACGAATAGTGAAGTTCTGTCACTTTTTCTTCTTGAGAAGGGATCAAATGAAAAGCGACAATGTGTCAAAGGAAGAAAATATTTTGAGAGTATTAGATAAGGTAGAAAAGGTGTGGATTATGGCTGGCATACCATCAAAGTCCGTTAGAAAGCAGAAAGGACCCAAACAAATATTGTGGGATTTGATAAAAGAGCATGAGAAGTTGGGTAAAAATATAAAGAAGAAATGTTATGAAACCCAAAAAGCATCTTTTCTGTCTCGTTTAGATAACTTATTTGATATATCAACTGAAAATGTATGTACTGAGATCCAAAATGATACATTGAGAACTATACAACAGAAGAATGAGGATCTTCGCTTTTTGGAAGATCAGCGAAGTGCTAGAATACTGTATATTCTCTGGGTCCGATCGATAAAGCTTGTGTAGCCAAACTGATCAAAAAGACTGCTAGAATAGAAGGTGAAGAACGAAGGAAATTGAAAGAAAAAGAGCGAAAGGCATTAGAAGAAGAGATACACAAACTTGAATCATTTGAAAGCGAGTTAGTGGACCCAAGTAATGGTGAAGATGATTTTACTCCGAGCCCAGGCCCATCAAAACGTCCTAAGTTACTACAGTCAACGGATGAAGAGAATACTTTCTTCAACTAAGGTTGTTAATGACACTGCAGAAAGGGGTATCAAACTTTTGCAGGATTTTCATGGCTCATGTAGGGATGAAGGTGAATTTCAGGCATTGCTTCAAGTTGTAGAGGAAAACAGGCGTGTTTTCCCAAAGTTTTCCAATCAAGGTCTCTTGAATTTGTAATTTCTTTCCATTTATAATTTCATTTCATTTACAATTTTTCATTATAATTTCAAGAATAGCACTTTGTTTCTATTTGATTAAAATTGTTTTGTGTTTGTATTTCATAATAAAAAATAAAAAAAAAACGATGGGGCTTTGCATATTTTTTTAGATTAATAAAAATTTGTCTACAGTTGTCATTTTTTTTTTTTTTGTAAAATTTACTAATTTTAATCTACTAAATATGTGCAAAGTTGTTCCCAATTTGAATCTCTAAACCAAAAAAGTGTTGCTCATTTAAGCCCATCTGCTTTTTTGATTTATATTTTCAAAGCTCATCGCCGCAGAGCTGCATTGGGATGATGCTCTATGGATGGCGGTGACATCCAAAGTATATAAGATAATATTTTATTGCAGTTCAGATCTTCCAAAGATATAAAACAGCAGCATTTTTCTCTTAGAAAATGCATCATAATGATCAAAGAGATATAAAAAAATTAATAAATTTAACTCAAAGGTTAATAAAAACTATTCAGATTGAAGCGCATTATTATTCTCTACATTTTGGTAGCAAAATCTTTGAAATACGATGATTAGTAAGGAAACTATGACCAAAAATATCTCAAAAAATAACCATTGTTTGTGTGAATAGGGGGGGGGGGGGCTTATTTTTCAAATGGGGGGCGGGGACCCTAAATATTACCCGATTGTCTTTGTATTTGTTTATTCATGGTTTTTGGTCAATTTGTCACAATATAAGAGGTAAGCACCATAACTTTTCAAAAAAAGTCCAAAAGTGACACACCCTACTACACATTCTACCTTTCCTATTTTCCAGTGTTGTTTGGATGTTAATTGGGTTTAGTTTGTGGTTAGGTACCAATTTTTCGATAATTTTCAATTTGTAAATTATGGCTTATCTCTCTTTTGCTTTCCAGCGAATACAGATTTAATTCACGTAGTCTTTTCCAGTAGCTGAGATCTTTGCAGCCATCTATTATGGCTGTGAAATTCCTGTGAAATTCCTCTGAACTTCTTCTAGTTTATTAATTTCTTCTTTTTGTATGAATATTTTATATTCCTTCTTTTTGTAAGACTAATAAGCAGTATTCGAGTTTTGGTACAATCAGTGTTTTCAGCAGCGGAATTATATTCTCATCCCTTCTTTTGAAGGTTCTCAGTAGCTGTCCCGTAACTCTTTTTGCTTTGTTTATCGCTATCCGATTGTGTGTTAAAAATTTTACATCATCACTCATTATTATCCACAAATCTTTTGCTTTCGTGCTTCTCTGAATTTCTTGTCTATCTGGGGCATAGTATGCTGTCTATTTAAATTCTTCATTTCTTCCATATCTGAAGAGCTGAAATTTCTCGGTGTTAAAATTCATGTTATTGTCTTCTGACCATTTGTATATTCTGTTCGGGTCCTCTGTAGGCTTCCACCTCTTCTGCATTGCTGATTTTTTTGCTGATCTTTATATTGTTGTCGTCTACTTCATTGTCTATGTCTGTCAGCGTGATAACGAATAGGAATGGAGCTAATATTGTTCCTTGTGGAACTGAGCTGCACACTTCCGATTCTGATGATGATATACCTTGGATGTTTACAGCTTGCTGCTATTCCCTCACGAAGTTGTAAATCCATTTGCCCACTCTGTCTGTTATTCTCATGTGTTTCATTTTATGTCCTGTTATGTCATGATCATACTTATCGGATGCTTTAGCAATGATAATCGTAGTTATCATTGCTCTCAAGTGCGTCTATGATAGTGTTATAGTGCTCTATTAGTTGTGATAGGCACGATCTTTCTGATCAGAATTCTGTCAGGTACTACTTCGTCTCTATTTTCAGGTATTGAAAGTTGATTCATATTGAGCTCTCAGTATTTCAGATATATCTTTTAGATCATCAGTTAGTTCATTATTTTCTTTCTTTAAGGGTACGATAGTGGTCCCCGTTTATATTTTTATTTTCGCGGAGCTATAGAAGTATTTTGGGTTATATTTTATTGTTTACACCGTATCTTCCTCTTCTCTCTCTGAATGGCCCTTAATTAGGGCTTGTATTTCCCTGTCTATACTTCCAAATTTTACTTGTATCACGTTTTTGGTGTTGTTGTCTGTGCATTTAATTAACTTCGTGGATACTCTCCTTCTCTCGCGGAAGAGTGTTCGCTTTTGCCTCTCGAAATAGTTCCTCTTTCCATTTGGCTGTACTTTCAGAACATATTTTTCTAAGATTTTCAGCGTCTTTTTTCCCAAGGTTATTAGCATTTCTTCGGTTGTTTTATCCTTTAAGACTGTTTTCCACTTTATTTGTGTCATATGGGATCTCATTTCTTCCCAATTTATAGTCTTAGAGTTTAGATTAAATATTTCAAATTTGCTTTTTTCTTCAGTATGAGTATTTTCTTTTAGCGTTCTCGCCATATTAATGGCTACTTCGATAATATTGTGGTCTGAAATATTTGTTGGTGTTATTTTTATGTCATTGATTAAGTTGGTGTTATTCGTAAATACCAGATCCAAGCACTTATTCTTTCTGGTGTTATCTGTTATCTCCCGTGTTAACATAAATTCATTTGTTAGAGCTATCAACATTTTTGCTTGCTCTGACGTATGTATATAGCACAGTCACATTTTCGTCTTTCTGTTATGTCAGCTAGTAATATGTTGTAGCTATCAATATATATATATGTATGTGTGTGTGTGTGTGTGTGTGTGTGTGTGTGTTGGGAAGTATGAAATCGTTATAAATTAATAGACGATCTTAAGAGAATAACTTCCGATTGGAAGACTTAGTTACATTTTCAGCAGACTGTCTCAGACAAGTTTTTCAGTGTACATTCCCAATTTAAAAGTGCATATCCGGGGTCAATAGTTCCACTAAAACTAATGGGATATCGAGTAAGGTGTCTTATATATATATACATATATATATATATATATATATATATATATATATATATATATATATATATATTAATAACAGGTTATATTTACGGTATTTATTTAATAATAATAATAATAATAATACTAATAATAATAATAATAATAATAATAATAATAATAATAATAACTTTAAATGCAGTTTAACAAAGTTTGCCACTTCCTTTCCAGTTTGATAATAATTGAAACTCAAAAAAGAAAAAAAAAATGTTGTCAACAGCAATGGAATACAAATGAAAATTTCACTTGTGAAGTTGTAACGGTAAACCTTATAGTTTATTACAGTAGATTCCTTCCTGTGTATGTGTGTGTGTGTGTGTGTGTAGCATAGATTAGCCCTTTCAGTCACAGTGGGACAGTGAGGTCCCATATGAAGTAATAATAATAATAATAATAATAATAATATATACTGTACTGTACTAAGATGCAACTTTTCTACAAACGCTTTTCGCTGTTTAATATCTATTTAGTTTTGTTATGAGAAAAGGAAACCAAAATGTTTGTAAATTAAGTGACTAATTATTAAAATGTTGGATCACCTGAAGATCAGGGCCCCCATGTATTCTTGTTTTTGCTTTATAGTACCAAATATAAAAATAAATTAAATTGAGTGCCCGATTAGGTCAACTCTACGCTCTTGACGATTGGTTAGGTTAAGTCGTGATATTTTCGTTAGTTTTAACGAAGATGTCATTTGGTAATTGAGGCTGGGGGCCCTGATCTTCGGGTGATCCAAAATGTTTAGTTATGAATAACAATAAATCTTATATTATTTTGTTTAAAGTAAAAATATGCTTGAACGAAAAAGGTTAAAAGAAGTTTTGAAATTACGGAGATTCTGAAGTTTTGGTCTATTTTGTGTAGAGTAAACCCGAGATAATATGACTGTGCTTGTGATTGGAACCGATACATTTGTGCTGCTTCGGGGAGAAAATACAACTTGCGGAGCATCTTGCTCCTGATGAATTACGCGCCCGCATTTATAAAACGAGGGGCTCTCTATAATAAAAACTAACGACACGAGCAAGCAATGAAACCATGTCTATGGATCAGCCTCTTTATTGGACTATGATAAAGCATTGTTGCTTGCAGTGGAGATGAACCACGTACGGAAACATCGTTAGTTCGTTGACCTTCTATGTACTTGGCAATAATACTGCGAGTTGCTTTGTAAAAGCAATAAAATTAACCTTTACTTTTTATCTACAACTCACGAACGAACTTACTCAGGAGTTGTTTCGCATTTGGAGATTTCTGGATTTGAACGCTTTACCTGCATGAGTTTGGCCGAGTTTTTCGGACAAAAGTTCTTCATTGTTCATCCACGAGAAAGGTCATTCATATCATTATACTCGTAAAGGATAAGAACATACGTAGGCAAGTACTTTATAAACCGCCTCTTATAACACAGGATTCATTCAGAGAAAGATTTGATAAACAGATGCTTCTTCCTAGTACGTAAACCGGAAGGAAGTAGACGATAATCTCTCAAAGTTTCATTCAATATGGGACAGGAGACGAAAAAGTTGCTGTGTCGAGTCATGGCCGCAGGGAATTGGGGCAAGGTTAAAATGTTAATGAGGGAAACCTCCCCAAATGACTATTTTAGGCTCCTCTCATTCAAATTAAAAACACGCCAAAAAAATTGAGTGCGCGAAATTTGGGGATGAAAACAAAGTACAGACCAAACGCTTCCTGAATCTGGATATTTGAAACTCCGATTAAGGAAATCAGTGATGATAATGGATACAAGAGAAAGGAGCAACAGCTAATTCGTAATTAAAATACTGTAGTACATTAGTACTCTTACTACTTGAACAAAAATCTCTCTCTCTCTCTCTCTCTCTCTCTCTCTCTCTCTCTCTCTCTCTATATATATATATATATATATATATATATATATATGTATATATATATATATATATAATTGAGGCAAAGTCTGTCAAAAAATACCAAAGATTTTGAAAAGTAATTATTAAGGCAGTGAAATCTTAATATTTGCTTTAAGTTAACGAGGAACTTTTGTGAAGGGTAATAACTTTAGCAAGAAAAGAACGCAGCAATGAAAATCTTAAGCTTCACATCCGAACCCATTGTATCAAGATTTGTGAAGCTTAAGATTTTCATGGCTGCGTTCTTTTCTATAGTTTTATCGACTGAATAATTGAATCCCCAATAATTGTGGGTCGACAGGCCCTATACTGTAGTGTATAGTGTTTGAAAATTAATCCCTGTTTTTAAATTTTAAAGGTAACTTACTCCATTATTTCTATTCTGAAGCATTTCAGATACCATTTTGTTAGATTTGTCTTTGATCTCTACATACGCTCGTGTATTTTCCACATACCTCAGTAACTGAAATTGAGCATTTGCGGTTGATTTCTACAGAAATTCTTGGGAAACGTAATTTATGAAATCGTCTGAGACATATTGTCGTAACCATGAAGTTTGCATGAAAAAATCTTTTGTAAAATAAGTGCAGAAATTTTAGTTTTAAGGTTTCGTTGTGTACATCTCTGAAAGCAAGGTGGTTTGGCTTATAAATATTCATGAACGAATAAATCAGAAATGTTTCAGATTGTTTAACGTTTGTTCTATCTTAATTCGGATTCTCAGGGAAGTGATAAAGCCGACCACGTGGGGACAGAGGTTTATCACCGAGACCCGACCCCAACGAAGGGCAATCCAACGGATTTGGTGTATATGCAAATGGTTGGGTTCCTCTTTCGCTGGGTCGAAAATTTTGGATTCGTTTCGCTGGATGGTGCGACTTTTGTAAGGCAGATTCGAAGACGCTTGCTAAAATTGAACCACGACGTGAGTCATAAAATTGGGGCTTCGAATCTGTTAACTATATTTAAATGTATTTTTGGGAAGAAGGAGGGGTCTATACTCGGAAGTCAAGTCCAGCTCCAATCAGGGGCCCAGGATCCTGGGAAACGTAGTAAAGACGCCTTCTTTCCCTCTTGTATGGGTAATAACTTCTGGGGGACGGCCTTGGGAGAAACAAATGGTTTGATAGGCTTTCAGAACATTAGAAGGCGGAGTCCTTCAAAATTGTAAAGTAAATTCGAAAATTGTTAAGTCAGTTGGTAGTCGTCCTCCTTGAAATTAACTGTGGCTAAATAAACTCTATTAGACTTGTGGTGTAAGGAAAATCTAGAAGTCTCATGATTGAAATTAAGAACGTGTATTGCATTTCATTCGTTTACGCGGAAATTGTGCATAAGAATTTTATTGTTAGCGACCTTAACCGAGAACTTGGTTGGATCTTAATTAATGTTTGCCAACGGACCAAGAATTTTGTGAACTTTCCATTAATTTAATTTGTTTCAAATTAAATGCTAAACGGGGTACGTCTGTGCCCTAGTTTACTGAACCCGTCAATTGGGTTCGGAAGGAAGTCCCGTTATTTGGTAGATTGTCGTTTTGGTTTTGGGCGGGCCGTAAATCTGCGGTCCGTACGCAGCACAATTGAGAGTAATTGTCATCTGCAGTCGTAAGTAGAATAATTCTTCAAATTTCATCGTCGATTTCGACCACTTCATTTCTCGTTATTTGTTTTGTTGCACTAAAATATAAAGCCCCTCTATATAAATACTTAAATTCAGATAACTGTGAACTTTTTCTTTGGATTTATAATTGGTTTACATTTAAACGATTTAAATTCAGATAACTGTGAACTTTCTCTTGAATTTAAATTGGATTGTATTGTATGGAAATTGTAAATTTACTTCAGAATAAATTTCTAAATTCATGTACTGTTTCGAGTGCATTTAATAAACTTTATAAGAGGGCGTGTGTTGTTTTAGATACCTTGCAATAGGCCTCTCTTGTAGCTGAGGTGTCAATTAATTCAAAGATTGAATTCAAAGTAGGCTTCAGTAAGCCGAAGAACTTACGCCTATCAATTTAAAGGGCCATCCGTCTGGATAGGCCGAGTCATCAACGAAAATAAGAAATAATTTGAAATAATTAAAGGGTAGCGCCCAACTTAAAGGGTGTCAGTGAAGTGAATTAAATAATTAAAAGGGTGTCCAGCACCATAAATAAATAAACGGGTTGGGCACTACATAAATGGTGTCAGAAGTTGCAAAAGAAAAAGGTGCGCAATAAGTAAAAGAGTTGCGCACGACATAAATGGTGTCACAGAAGTGGGATCCTATTGCAAGGTATTGGTAGCAAGAGTGTAACTTTTTGTTAAAATAAATTTGCGTGACAGTAAAGCACGAACGTAGAAAGTATTTGGAACAGTAATTCGTTGAAATAATTGGAACAGTAAAAAGTGTCGCTAACAGTGATTACAGTTTTAAAGGTTTGAAATAAAAATAAATAAACAAGCTTCGCGATGTCGGTAAAGAGCGTGGAAATAACGAAGGGAAGAAAGTAAGACATAGTGATTCCGAACCAACGAACTTAAACGAAATAAGTACAGAAAGTTTGGAAAATTTAAAAAGGATAAATTTTGCCAACATTATTCGGTTATTAAAGGAATGCAAGGAATTAGAGAAGAAATAAACCGAAGAGGTCGAAATGGAAGACCTTGTAATGATTACTCCGCAGCTGGAGTATTGGGACAACCGAAGGTCGGGGGTTCGTCCCCGAAGAATCTCTCTAGTTCCTCCCGTTACAGAAAAACTTTCGACGCAGGAAAGGGTTGGGTGGAGACCAGAGAACCCAGAAGACATCCCAAAGAACCCTTGCAGAAGTGCACACACCACAAGAGACGAGAAACACCGCACCGACGAAGCCTGCAGAAGTACAGACAAGCCGTCGTACAGGATTAGAGTACTAGCTTACCTTTGCAACGTGAACAGGCAGTAAGGGGTCCTGAGCAAACGACGTTTGGACACACAGTGGAAGGAAGTTCGCCGAGTTTATGGGCGAACGGGCACAGAGAACCCAGGAACCAGCCCAAACGCCGTCAGGAATGAAAAAGGTGAGACACTCAACACAATTGCCACAAGATATTAAGTCAGGTAATGCCTTGGTTCAGGCTAATCCCATAAGGAGACATATTAAAGAGGGCATACCTAAGGACGCGTTGAAGACCGTTATGCGGAGTATGCTTGTAATTGCATCAAAGGAACATCTTTCGGGACTATTGGATGGAATCAACCCAGTTTTCGGTAAACAACCCAAGCTTAGGACTAAGAGATGAAGAGGTCCTAAGAGAAGAAACGCCACATGACAGAAGCCGAAGACTGCAGAAACTGCAAAATCCTCCCACATCCTGGGACTACAACTCACAACATCCAGAAGAAAGAACAGCCACGAAGGAGGACAACATCAAGGATGTGGAGGTGAACGACGGAGACAAGTCCATCAAGAGAGGAGAGCCCAGAAGGAAGAACTGTGACACTGGTCACAGGAGGAATAACACAACTCAAGAATGTGACTACAACCCCATGAGAAACCAGAAGAGAAAACAAACCAAGTCAAATGAAGACAGCGACTCCAAAGAGGAAACAATGGAAGAAAGTGGCCGGAGCCAGTGCAAGATTTGTCAGCAAATGCGAAATTGGGAAGAGGCGTGCCCTCGAGCAAACCTTCGGCAGGACTGGAAGGAGAAGCCTCCCGAATAGCTTCAGAGGAAGTAGCGGCGAGTCCGTCGGCTAGGACTGATCACCCTACCAGTATTCGTCGCTCAACAAGCTTCCACCGCGCTGGACGATGGTGGAGCTTCCGTCACATTGACATAAGCTATGCACAAGAACATCGGGAGCCTTCTTTGGACAGTTGCCAACTTCTCAGTACACAGTTGCACCGGCCCCGCCCATTCATGTAAGGGGAGTAGAAGTAAGTTTGACTATGGGAAGGGGGGGTTGAAGAATTCTTTTGTGTCTGTATAATTCCAGAGGCTCAGCAAGACTTGACTATAGGCGTGTTGTTTCGGAGGATATGAAGACGAAACAAAGGTAACTTTGAAGAGAAAAGAGTCGTCACTTGAACGAAGAGGTAACCAGACCAGAATGGGAGCAGACAGAATAAAGAAGCCAGTAGGATTCTGACAAGAGGTCAGAATGAAACCCGGGGACGCGGTTCCCGTGGACGTCTATTCTCAGCTGCACGGGATGTGCGGTGAGGCTCGGGGAAATTTAAAAATGTTACCGAGCAGATCCCAAAGGGAAGTTAAAGGATATGGGAATAGACGGTGAGAAAATTGGGGGATATGGTTCCCCTGGACGTCTATTCTCCGCTGCATGGGATATGCGGTGAGGCTCGAGGATACTTGGAGAAGTTGTCGAGCAGAATCCCAAAGGGAAGTTAAAGGATATGGGAATAGACGGTGAGAAAATTTGGGGGATATGAGTTCCCCTGGACGTCTATTCTCCGCTGCATGGGATATGCGGTGAGGCTCGAGGATACTTGGAGAAGTTGTCGAGCAGAATCCCAAAGGGAAGTTAAATGAAAAGGGAATAGACGGAGAAGAAAATTTGGGGTATGGTTTCCCCTGGACGTCTACTCTCCGCTGCAATGGATGTGCAGTGAGGCTCAGCGTGTTTGCAAGTATCACAGAGCGGAAATCTCAACGGGAAGTTAACCCTTTCCAAGGAGGCGGTAAAGTTACTCTTGAGAAATAAAGGTGACGACTGAAGAGTATTACCTTGACAAGATGACATCGGCATGGTGGTTGAGGCAACGAGAACGGGGAGGTTAGTCGGAACAGCCGTTTGATTCCTCGCCCGAAAAGAAAAAATGGAACAAGTGTCACTGTGAGAAAGAGTCGAAAGTCCACAAGTGACTAAGAAGAGCTTGACACACCTCAAGACGCATGTTCACCGATGTCCGTCGCTCTCAAAAGGAAGAAGACCGACGAGGGAAAGACAGGATTAATTACTACCGTCACAGGTAGAGTGCCAGGACCACGTGATCACTAGGAATGAAGAGTGACCACAGGAGTCCAAAGTGGAAGCGATTGAAGAAAAGAAGCGTAGGGCCCTGAGGCTCTGTGTAGACTATAGACCTTGGGACGCCATCGGCAGCAAGGACAAATATCCATTACCCATCATTGATGAAACCTTGGCCAAGCTGCACGGGACTCTTACTTCTCGAGCATGGATTTACGCTCGGGATATTGGCAGTTGGCCATTCACGACGATAGCATCTCGAAAACTGCCTTCTCCACGGGAAGCGGTCATTTCGAGTTCAGGGTGGTCCCGTTTGGGTTGTCAAAATATCCACCAGTGTTCCAAAGAGTAATGAATTTTATTTTTCGGGAGCAACTGGACAAGGAAGTACTGATTTACTTGGATGACCTCATTGTCCTTGGAAGGTCTTTAGAAGAACATGACGAGAGGGTACGACGAGCCTTGGATAGCCTACGACGCCTAGCGTACAGCCTACACTACGCTGAACTTAAAGGTAAAGTTGGAAAAATGTAGTTATTACAGTCCCAGGTGGGGTATTTAGGCCATGTGGTCACCAGGAATGGGGTGAAGCCACAGGAATCCAAAGAAGAGGCCATCAAAAACTCCCAGAGGCCAACTAACAAAAAGGAATTAAAGCAATGTTATATTTGGTCAGAGAGTCATCGTCCGTTCTGACCATAAGCCGTTGAAGTGGCTTCTGAGGGAAGGACACCGAGAGCCCAATGGAAGACTAGCGCGTTGGGTTATGACACTGCAAGACTACGACGTTCTCATCGAGTACGTAAAGGGTAAACTCAACAGAGTGGCTGATTGGTTGTCCCGCCCGCCTGGAGTGACTAAGGAGGTTGTGAACGCAATATACAAAAAAGCGATCATAGATCGCAAGGTAATAAGCAAACACCAGCAGAAGGACGTTGAAATAGCGGCAATTCGAACAGCCATCGAGGAAGGAAAGGCTTTCAGTTGGCCCGTATCCAAGCCCATCCAACCGTCGAGATTCAAACTAATGAGGAACCTGCTGGTTTACGTCGATGCGAACGGAAGAGAGGTCATCGTAGTTCCTAAAAAGTTGAGAGAGCAGCTCATTTGGAACGCACACACGGACGTCGGGAACATGCATCCGGGAGCTGCAGGGACTACAGAAATCCTACGGGACCTCTATTTTTGGCCAGGTATGGTTCAACAAGTACAACAGGTAGTCCAGACGTGCGACACGTGCGCGCGAAACAAACAGACGCGGAAAGTGACTGTGGAAGCACTGCCTTGTGTGCGAGGCCACAGTCCTTGGGAACTTCTGCACGTGGACTTAGTTGGTCCCCTTCCTCCGACCGGGTAAGGCAGCAATTATATCCTCACGTGTGTGGACAGTTTCATCAAGTTTACCATCCTGGCAGCAATAAAGGACAAGACGGCCCGGGAGGTGGCGGACAAATTCCATCGTTTGATACTGTGCAAACTGGGCGCCCCTTCAGCAGTAGTATCCGACCAAGGTAAGGAGTTCTGCAACTCTACCTTGCAGGAGCTCTTCAGGGTTTGGGAAGTACAACACCAACTGACCGCTGCATACCATCCCCAAAGCAACGGGAAGATCGAACGTCTGAATAAGGAGCTCTGCATCAAACTCCGCATACTTTGTGAAGAAACTGGACGAGACTGGGATAAAATCCTCGACACCGTGGAATTGTCCCTGAACATCCGAGTGCACCGAGCCACGGGGTATTCTCCCTTCTTCTTGATGTACGGGCGAACCCCCAACGTACCTTCAAAGCTATTTCGCATGCCACAGGAGGCGTGCGTGAGCCCGTACAACCCAGAGGAATACGCCGAAGACCGAAAGAGGAGTCTGAGCGAAATCTACCGCCGAGTGGAAGAGTTCATGCGGAGATACGAGAAGGCTAACGGAATCAAGGAATTGAAGCCGTTCGAAGAAAAGGCGCCCCAGGGCTTGGTGTACATTGATTACCCACGACCGGGCAGAGGCAAGTTGGAGCCCCGGTACGAGGGTCCATACATCATCATCGAACAGAAGACCCCAGTCACTTATCTCCTGCGTCACATGATCACTGGACATCAGATAGTGATCCATCGAGACCGCATCCGCCGCAGCATCGATGCCCCATGGGACGTCGAGCGACAAGGCAGGGCGGACGGCGCAGGGGGTGAGATGGGGGAAGGGCCACCGCCCCTCCTCTCGGGAGCTTCGCCCTCGGAGAAACATCAATACGGGGAGGTGAACTGGAAGGCGCTTCCTGCCCACTGGCAGGACCGAGTGGCGGAACGAGGACCGCCGGGCGCTTCCGAACTACTTCCTCACGGAGAGCTTCGCCCAGGACAGGGAGAAACATCGACTAGTGGAGGTGAACCGGAGTGCACTTCCTGCCCGCTGGCAGGACCGAGTGGCGGACAGGAACCGCCTGGTGCTTCCGAACTACTTCCCCGCGGGGACCTTATGGGAATAGGGTCCCCCGGACAAAGCAGACAGGCTGCTTTCACAGGGCCACCGGCTGAGCGTCCGTACGTTCTTAGGCCCCGACCTCGAGTACACTACGAAGAAATCGAGGATGACTAAAACTAAATGTGTCAGTGTTAGTGTCCCAATAAAGGGGACAAATAAAATGTGCCAGTGCTAATGTCCCAATAAAGGGGACAAATAAATTAAAGAAAAAGTAGCGAAAATTGTGAATAAAGTGATGATACCTGACCCTAGTTAAGAAAGTTTGCATCGGAGTGCAAAATCAAAGGAGGGGAGGGATGTCGTAACCATGAAGTTTGCATGAAAAAATCTTTTGTAAAATAAGTGCAGAAATTTTAGTTTTAAGGTTTCGTTGTGTACATCTCTGAAAGCAAGGTGGTTTGGCTTATAAATATTCATGAACGAATAAATCAGAAATGTTTCAGATTGTTTAACGTTTGTTCTATCTTAATTCGGATTCTCAGGGAAGTGATAAAGCCGAACCACGTGGGACAGAGGTTTATCACCGAGACCCGACCCCAACGGGAAGGGCAATCCAACGGATTTGGGTGTATATGCAAATGGTTGGGTTCCTCTTTCGCTGGGTCGAAAATTTTTGGATTCGTTTCGCTGGATGGTGCGACTTTTGTAAGGCAGATTCGAAGACGCTTGCTAAAATTGAACCACGACGTGAGTCATAAAATTGGGACTTCGAATCTGTTAACTATATTTAAATGTATTTTTGGGAAGAAGGAGGGGTCTATACTCGGAAGTCAGGTCCAGCTCCAATCAGGGGTCCTAGGATCCTGGGAAACGTAGTAAAGAGCCTTCTTTCCCTCTTGTATGGGTAATAACCTTCTGGGGGACGGCCTTGGGAGAAACAAATGGTTTGATAGGCTTTCAGAACATTGGAAGGCGGGGTCCTTCAAAATTGTAAAGTAAATTCGAAAATTGTTAAGTCAGTTGGTAGTCGTCCTCCTTGAAATCAACTGTGGCTAAATAAACCCTATTAGACTTGTGGTGTAAGGAAAATCTAGAAGTTTCAGGATTGAAATTAAGAACTTGTATTGCATTTCATTCGTTTACGCGGAACTTGTGCATAAGAATTTTATTGTTAGCGACCTTAACCGAGAACTTGGTTGGATCTTAATTATTGTTAGCCAACGGACCAAGAATTTTGTGAACTTTCCATTAATTTAATTTGGTTCAAATTAAATGCTAAACGGGGTACGTCTGTGCCCTAGTTTACTGAACCCGTCAATTTGGGTTCGGAAGGAAGTCCCGTTATTTGGTAGATTGTCGTTTTGGTTTTGGGCGGGCCGTAAATCTGTGGTCCGTACGCAGCACAATTGAGAGTAATTTGTCACCTGCGGTCGTAAGTAGAATAATTCTTCAAATTTCATCGTCGATTTTGACCACTTCATTTCTCGTTATTTGTTTTGTTGCACTAAAATATAAAGCCCCTCTATATAAATGATTTAAATTCAGATAACTGTGAACTTTTTCTTTGAATTTATAATTGGTACATTTAAAGGATTTAAATTCAGACAACTGTGAACTTTCTCTTTGAATTTATAATTGAATTGTATTGTATGGAAAATTTGTAGATTTACTTCAGACTAATTTCTAAATTCATGTACTGATTCGAGTGAAATTTAATAAACTTTATAAGAGGGCGTGTGTTGCTGTAGATACCTTGCAATAGGCCTCTCTTGTAAGCTGAGGGTCAATTATCATTCAAAGATTGAATTCAAAGTAGGCTTTCAGTAAGCCGAAGGGAACTTACGCCTATCAATTTAAAGGGCCATCCGTCTGGATAGGCCGAGTCATCCTGAACGAAAATAAGAAATAATTTGAAATAGAATTAAAGGGTAGCGCCCACTTAAAGGGTGTCAGTGAAGTGAATTAACATAATTAAAAGGGTGTCCAGCACCATAAATAAATAAACGGGTTGGGCACTACATAAATGGTGTCAGAAGTTGCAAAAGAAAGAACGGTGCGCACATCTAAGTAAAAGAGTTGCGCACAACAATATATTATGAAATGGTACTAAATTCCTTTTAAAAAGAGTAAATGATGATAAAATCGTTGCAATATCTGTATCAGTTGAAGAGTAATAAAATATTGTGTTTTCCGACGGGTTTCGTTGGCGGGTCGTCGTTTCGATTCTACGTCAATCCATAGATACATAGATAACACCCACACCTACACCCACAAAACCATACCCACACACATTACACACACACACACATATATATATATATATATATATATATGTGTGTGTGTGTGTGTGTGTGTGTAGGGACATGAAGCCCGTATATTTGGAGCATCGATCGGAGATCGTCAAATCCTCTCATTGAAAAATGAATAAAAAAAAGGCGTTTTCATGTTGCATTCATTTACGACTAAATGAATGAAGACTTTTTCCTCGATTAATTCTCGATTTTCTCACTATGAAAACAACAATTATTTGCTTTGTTTTCATTTCCGGTTCACGTTTCCGCTTTTCGACTTTTCGACATCCGTTCACAAGTCGGAAGCAACAAAATACATTAAGAGCTTTTGAAAACAGGAAAATCTGAATTTCGTGGGTATAAATTGCCATGTCATGCTTACTGATATATATATAATATATATATATATATATATATATCAGTGGCGTGTGGTGGGTATGTCTACGGGGTAAGCGGTATTACATGCGAGCACACGCACTATATGCACATATTATATAATTATAGTACTTATAGTAGCTAATGATAAACTTCATAACTCGCTTGTGGATTTACTATAGACTATTCTGAAAAATACGGTATTGTCTTTAATATCTTTAATAAGATTTTATTAGGGTAGGCGGCGCTTACCTAGCTTACCCTGAATGCATGCCACTGATATATATATATATATATATATATATATATATATATATATATATATGTGCGTGTTCATCCTTCCACACAATAAAGAAAGTGGTTGGTAGGTAAATGGGTACCCTGGGTGGCTTAGTGGTTAAGACGTTGGGCTGCTGGTGGGGCGTGGTTCGGATTCCACGTTAAACTGTCGGTCTAAGGTGGAGTGAAAAGCTTGACCTTCGTCAGAATGAACAATTCGGCCGGAAGCTAACCAAAGGTTAACCAAAGGTGTGTGTGCGTGTGTGTGTGCATAGGTGTATTAATTAAAGAATTTAATTTTTAATTAATAATTTCTGTGAAATATTTTTTACCAACCTTATATCAAACTCCAGTATCTCTGTAGGGTTACAGGCACATCGCTCCTGCATTGGCTGGCTTTCCTGGGCTCTCTAATAGATACCTTATCTATTTACAAGGTGTAACAAAATCCGTTCTCATAGGGAAATCTTTTCCGATATTTTATTCAGCGACGAGGCTTGTTTTCATTTAAATGGAACAGTGAATCGCCACACTTATCGTTACTGGAGCGACGAAATCCGCATTGAGTTGAAGATGCACATTCGCAGGTTGATCCCAGGATTACGATGTTGGCAGGAATTCATAGAGGAACCATCATAGGACCATACTTTTTGATGAAACCATGAACGGGGATTCTTTCTTCAACATTCTGGAGAGAATTTTGAAAAGT
>JAJOZX010002065.1:597500-655000 GCA_023014485.1 Bathynomus jamesi
GAGTGAAAATATCAGGGGGCAACACTTTGGATGAAAAATGGAGTGCTTTCACAGCCCTCATCCAACAAATTCAGACAGAAGTAATATATGTGGTGACTGTTGGGGTAAAAAGAATTAAAAAAACCGCGTGGGGGACAGAAGAGGTAAAGACTGCAGTGGAAACAAAAGAAAAGGCTTTCTATACCTGGATAAAACTCAGAACTCCACAAAGTAGAAGGGAATATGAAGTAAAGATTAAAAGAGTAAACCAAACGAAAAGGCAGGCGAAGAAAGAGATGCAGGAGAGATTCGTGAAGATCTCGAAGCCGATTTTCAAAATACCAGAAAATTGATGTACAGCATAGCAAAGAGATGTAGAAGTAGAGAACATAAAAGAACCCCAGCGAGCATAAAAGATAAGGAGAACAATATTTTAACTGACATTAAAAATATGAACGACGGATGGAATGAATATTTCGAAGAGCTCCTAAATGCAGACCAAGAAACAGAACTTAATCACACACAACAGATTCAAGCAGAGCAAGAAATAACGATACAGGAAATAAATGAAGCACTAAAATCGATGAAGAACAATAAATCCCAAGGTCCTGATTTCATACCAATAGAGACCATAAAAGCAGGAGGCCCCAAGATGATTTAATGTCTTCACACCATCTTCACCCTAGCATGGGCGACGGGAGATGTCCCCTCAGAATGGAACAAATCAACTATATGACCTATTTTCAAACATAGGAGTGATCCAATAGAATGTAAAAATTACAGAAGTACGAGTATATCCCTTATGAGTAACATAGGAAAAGTATACGAGAGAGTTCTGGAGAGAAGATTAAGAGCCGTAATAGGAGAAAGCCTGTCGGAGAGTCAGCGTGGCTTTAGACCTGGCAGGGACACCACTAACCAAATATCAACTCTGAGAATCTATCTTGAGAAAAACTGGAAGTATGACAGGAAACAACACCTGTGCTTCCATGATTTAAAAAAAGCTTTTGACAGAGTCCCTAGATTACAGACGTGGAATGTTTTAAATAATGCGCGTGTACCTCAGAGGATTCTCAGTGCGATCAAAAGTACATTCAAAGACCAAAAGAGTACCGTCATAGGAGGGGAGAATTACTTTGATATAAACGCTGGCGTCAGGCAGCGAAGTGTCCCGTCTCCAGTCCTTTTTGTCATATATATGGATAAAGTGATCAGAGAGGTGGGTCAAAGGGATGGAGTGACTGAGCGGTTTGCATATGCAGATGATGTAGCCCAGATGGCAAGTAGTAGATTGACGCTAGAGAACGTGATGACACAGTGGGATAATGCTCTTAAGCGATACGGTCTAAAGCTGAGCTATGACAAGACAGAGTATAGGGTAGTTGGACGAAATGTAGCAGATGGAGAAATAACTATAAATGGAAACAACATAAAGAGAGTTAACAAATTTACCTACCTTGGAAGTGTAATAGCACCAGATAGAACTATGGAACTTGAAGTTACTAACAGAATCTCCAAATTTAGTAAGAAGATACCCTTTATCCTCTCCTAAAGGATACAAATACTCCCCAAAAAATAAAAGTTCATATTTACAACACCATTCTCAAGCCTATACTCCTGTATGGCAGTGAAACATGGGTTTTAACTGAAATATTAAAGAGTAAACTGCAAGCTGCAGAAATGAGGGTCCTTAGACTCATTCTTTCAGTGACAAAAAGAGACAGATTTAGAAATACCAGCATAGGAAACACTTTAAATATACTGTAGAACCAATTGTGATCCAAGTTGAACGAAACCAATTAAGATGGTAAGGTCACTTAAGAAGAATGTTGCCAACAAGAGACCTGAAGCGAATACATGATTAGTATCCACAAGGTGGAAGACCCGTTGGCAGACCCAGAATTAGATGGATCGACAGAATTAAAAAGATTGTTTCAAGATCAGGAATGGAGTTGAGAGCAGCGGAAGACCTTTGCCAAGATCGTGCTGCATAGAGAAGATTCGTCAAGAGGCTCCCAACCGACAGACAAATTTAGTTTACCGGGCGTCTGGGTGAGCAGATGAGCATGTGAGCATATATATATATATATATGAGAGAGAGAGAGAGAGAGAGAGAGAGAGAGAGAGAGAGAGAGAGAGTTACAAGGCGTTACAAGGAAAGAAAGAGCTCTCAAAGACCTTTCGGCCCACCCGGGGAGGTTCCTCTTATTAAACTGGCTCATTTTTTAACTATTCTAGCAGTAGTAGAAAACTGGATAGAAAAGCATAAGGCTCTCTCCCTATCCGCCAGAGGCGGGTACGGAAAAAGGTTAAGAAATTATCTTGACCCTGGAAAAGTAGCCAAGGAAATTTCACAGGAAAGCGAAGAATAGATAAGCTAGCTCTACAATTACGCCATGAACACAGAGATCGTACACTGGATAGCACCACTGTATAAACTAACCAATAATATACATGTGTCGATCGCACATCAACCACTTGGTATCGTCACAAAAACCTCGAACATATGGTTTTGATTTTATACAAAATATTTACAGCTCTGTTTACCGAGGTAACAGTCCAACAAAGACCCTATGACCCACTTCAGGCTAGCCCCAAAAGGATTAAGAGAGATGTAAAGGTAAACTCTCTATGTCTACATCCATGTACGCGCAAACCCATCACGCAGGCAAAGTGATGAAATACTTCTACAGGAAAGGGGTGGAAAAGGAATTAAGAACAGAAATCAGGTTTTTCACACCAAGCCCTCACCCGTCACGTGCATCTAGCCACCCAAGAGAAAGAAAAGAAAAAAGAAATCGTGACGGTAGAAACGCAACTCTACTTCATTTAATCCATGCCAGCCATTTTTTTAAAGTTTTTATTTTTGTTCGTTATGAAATTATGTTTCTACAAAATATTTTCTATTCTATTATTAGACATATTAACAAGGCAGGCAAGTGTATGAGTGTGTTTTCTGTAATTGGATGTCTGTCATGTGTATGTGTTTGCCAACTCTTTAAAAGTAGCCGAGTTTCAATTTGGGTCTCCCGCCGTGAAAGGTGTTTATGTAACAAGTGATATGTTGAGTCGTTCATACTTCGCGGTGTTGTGCCACCACAAGAGTAGAGAAAATCTCTTTCGGGCGAGGAATATCAGTGGGAGGTCCCTGTATCTATCCCGTGTACTTGTCCCTTGTAGAGAATGACAGTGTTTCGTGAGTGATCACTCGTTGTTGTTACGGCGAATTCAAGAGTCTCCCACTTGGAGCCGTTTATGAGGCAAATGATAAAAAAATGAGTTGCTCGATGGTTGATCATGCTATGTAGGGCACAATCAACCACTGGGGTTATAGAATTAAGTGTAGGAAGATGTGTTTAAACATATTCCCGCAGGATTACGTTAAAATACTGTTTTCTTAAATATATTATATGTGAGGACAGTCTTAAACCCCGAGTGTGTTCAGAACTTTGTCCAGCCTGTTTTTAAATATGTTTACACTTTGGATTGAAACAACCTCCGAGGGAAGTTGGTTCCAGATATTAACTATTTTATAGAAGAAATTACTACAGATGGAGGTACTAAATGTTTTAAGTTCCAATTTAAAACCATTATTTCTTGTCGAAATGGTATTAAATGAGAATAAATTCCTGTAGTCTACCCTGTCCAATGTCCATTCCATTGAGCATCTTGAAAACTTGAGTAAGTTGACCGTGCAACCTCCTAGTCTCTAAGGTAAACAGATTTAAGCGTTCTAATCTTTGTTGGTAGTTTTGCAGTCTCATTGAAGGGATCAATTTTTTTGGCCCTTGCTTTTACCCTTGCTTGTACCTTTTCCAAAGCTGCACACAATACTCAAGTACATTTGTCCAAGTTGAATGGCATCTGCCAAGTAGCAGATTATTCTCCCAATGTACCAAAATCATTTTGAAACGTTCTTACGCTCTCCTCATTACTTACACTACTTACTAATTTTGTATCGTTTGCAAATTTAGAAACTGTACTTAGGAGCCCAACGTCTATATCCTTAATATACATGATAAAAACGGAAGGACCCACAACGGAACCCTATGGAACTCCACTGGTGACGGGGTCCACTTCGAAATCACTGCATTTATTATCACTCACTTTTTTTATGCAGGAAGGAGGGGCCAAGGACAAATGCCCGCAAAAGCGCCCCCCCCCCCCATAGAAGAAGAAGGGAGCCAAAATCAAGGTCCAGGTTTTCGAGATGTCTAGACACTCTGCGCTTGAAAGATGGAAGGTCATAGACAGGAGGAAAGATGGATTGAGGAAGATTGTTCCAGAGTTGACCGGTTGAGTAAATGAAAGATTGAAAATACCGATTAACCCTTCGTTTGATAGGGCTACGTCGTAGCCAATGTCGTAACACCGCTTCCCGTTGATCAGCGAAGTTAAGCGACTTTGGGTCGGATAGTAGTTGGATGGGAGACCGTCCGCTGCGTCCAGACTATGTAGCGACCCGTGGTTCGGATCCCACGTAAATCTGTAGGTCCCCTCCATCATATGACCTTAGATATTGCGAAGGAGGTTAAACAAAACCAATAATTTATTTATTTCCGTTAGATAGTTGGACAGAAAAGGAATAAGAAAGTGTAGAAAGTCTGGTGCTGCGTGCTCTCCTTAAAGGAGGAGGTATGCAGTTAGAGAGTTCAGAAGATCAGTGTCCGTTATAATAGCGATAGTAAAGAGAGAGTGAGGCAACATTGCGGCGAAGAGAGAGAGATTGAAGACAATCAGTAAGAGGCGGGGAATTGATGAGACGAAAAGCCTTTGATTCCACCCGGTCAAATACGGCTGTGTGGGTTGAGCCACCCCACACATGAGAAGCATACATGTATTTAGTTTGAGATTGGCATGAAGCCGTAGCCAGAGGGTATAGAATTCGGAAGATTCGAGTTCGGAAATACGAGAACAAGTTAGGTCATTGCGTACATATATGCAACATCCATCTTTGGAGTGAAATTGAGTATAGAGAAAGTAAGAGGGTATAAAAACGGGATTGCTCTCAGTCGTCCCAGACACTTGAGTTTCAGTGAGGAAAAGAAGATGAGGTTTAGAGGAGGAGAGGTGGTGTTCAACAGATTGAAAATTTGAGAAAAGGCCACGAATGTTGCGGAAGTTTAAGAAAAGTGAATCAGACAGAGGCCCAGAACATCTGCCGGTATCGGCAGCGGGTAGCCAGAAGTGGGGACATTTATGGTCCCCCTCCCCAGGGGACTCCGAGTCTCTTGAAGTTGATGCCATTTTTTTTTAATTAATTTTGAAAAGATTATGCAATGTGTAAGATGTATGTACGAGGGGCGATCAGAAAATAAATTTACACGGCGTATAATTTCGTAACTAAGGACCTACATTGATTATATTTGCATCAGGTGAATTCGTTAATCATTGTTGGCAACATTGCACGTCGATTCGGCTGCCATCTACCGTACATTGGTTATATGAGTCAGTTGAACATGGCGGCTCGACTGGAACAGTGCCCTGCCCTACGGAGCAGTCCAGGACGTTTACGCTTAAACGTTCCAGTGTTGAACAATATGCAGCTGCATTGATTGTTGTACCTTTTTGCATGAGGTCTGCGAGCAAAACGCCTTTGTGGTCCCAAAACACGGTAACCATCACTTTGCCTGCGGACCTCACAATCTTGAACTTCCTTGGTCGCGGGGACCCAGGGTGTTTCCATTCCATGCTGGCACGTTTTTTTTTCCGGAGTACGGAATATATATATATATATATATATATATATATCTATTACGCCTTTTTGCGAAATCAGCCGTTTTGCAAAAGGGCCCAAAACCCGGCCTTTTTGCATAATGGCATTAAATGCCAGGCCACTTTGCAAACAGGCCGGCATATTGGCTATTTTGCAAAATGACTGGTAATGCTGTCGGCCATTTTGCAAAACGGCAGAACTTCATATTGAACTGGACAGTGAATGGCCGGTTAGGTCAACTGAATGCCCGGTTAAGTTAACTGAATGCCCGGTTAGATCAACTGTCCGTCCTTGACGATTAGTTAGGTTAAGGCATGATATTTTCGTTGTTTAACGAAAATATTACGCCTTAACCTAACCAATCGTCAAGGTCGGACAGTTGACCTAACCGGGCATTCAGTTAACCTAATCGGGCATTCAATAATTTAAATTTCAATAATTTCAACAATTTCAATCGAACTGGATTGAATCTCTTAACTAAAGTTCTGCCTTTTCGCAAAATGGCCAGCTGGATAACCAGCCATTTTGAAAAATGGCCAATATGCCAGCCTGTTCGCAAAGTGGCTGTCATTGTAATGCCCATTTGCAAAAAGGCCATCATATTGGCCTTTTGCAAATGGGCCGGCCATTTTGCAAGTAGGCCGATTTCGCAAAAAGGCCGTAACATATGTTTATGTCATGAACCCAAAATTTGGGTTCATAACATATGTTTATGTCATGAACCCAAAATTTGGGTTCATGATCAACTGAGATTTTTATTGTCCCGGTCTGTCGCCACACAATCTGGCAACCCGATTCAAGGTGATATACAATACGTTCTGTAATAGTGGATTCCAACAGCTTGCCAACAATTTATGTTAAACTGATAGGGCGGTAATTACAAGGATTTTGTCTATCCTCCTTTTTTAAAGATTGATATAACATTTGTTAATTTTCAGTCGGTTGGAACTTTCCCTAATTCGAATGATTGTTACCAATAGTTACTAAGTCATTAACAGTATTGTGGCTAATCTCTTTTAATACCCTTGGAAGAAATAAGTCTGGACCGGATCATTAGCAATTATTCATCTTGTCAATTAGTTGCTGCAAAGAGAGAGAGAGAGAGAGAGAGAGAGAGAGAGAGAGAGAGAGAAGAGAGAGAGAGAGACGGACGAAGCACAAAGTCATTTAATGTAACTACTTCTACCACTTGTCTAAAATATAGAATCAGGTTTTTAATTCCTTTTTTCTACATTTGAATTTGAACTAATTGGTTAAATGTCTGAATTCTCGAATGGGATCGCGAAGGGTAATGCTCTTTAATAAAACGAAAACGTCCTTAATTGGACCACACAAATCCGTTCGTTGCCAAGAAGAAGATGAGGAAAAACACGCGATTATTGAAGCAATACAAAAGCCATCATTTCTCGGTTTAAAAACTCGGATTTGAACAACGATTTTAAATATTTTCATTTGTAGAAAAGAAAAGCATTTTATTGCGTTTGTATGACTTGGATAATAATCTTGACAGGCCAAAGTGGTTTCAGGTTTTCCAAATGTAATGTGATGTAATATTTATATTGGAGATTATGTTTATTACAGTTTTAGTTGGATATTATACCACTCTCTCTCTCTCTCTCTCTCTCTCTCTCTCTCTCTCTCCTCTCTCTCTCTCTCTCTCTCTCACACACCTATATGTGTGCATCTCCACAAAAGCGAGGTACCAACCTTTTAAACCCAAGGACAAATTAGCCAAACTAATTAAACAAACTTAATTTAATCTAATCTTAGTGCCATCGAACCGAGGAGGAGGGAAGGTGTTCCGGATGCAATTGAGGGTTTGGAAGTTGTTTTCTGTAACGTCATTAAATGGTGAGGTAGTCGCTAATCTAGCCTCACCCCACTCTAACCAAACCTTAATTAACCTAACCTAGCGTAACCTAACCTGATTAGGAACAACATATCTTTTTTCGGACAATAAAGACCTCTCTAGATTTTTTGTATATAATTTTTTTAATGTTCAGCGGTACCAAAAGTGTTACCTCACAAAAAACTCATCCCACTACATCTGTGGATTATCATACACTCGACTTCAATTATACCCAGTTGCTTACACACACACACAAATGTTTTTTGTTTTTCATAATTATTTCGCAATGCCTTTCAAATATATATATATTATATATATATATATATATATATATATATATATATATATATATATATATATCATAAAATGCGATATATTCTTTTTGTTCCTACAACGATAAGTTTAAAGGATTAGTGAATAAAGACTCGTCGATGAATATTTCCTGAAACAATTTTTTGAGTTGAATCTTTTTTGTTCGGTTGAAGGAAAGACGAGGAAGAGGAAGAGTTAGAAGAAGAAGAAGAAGAAGCAGAAGCGGACTCAGAAGCGGGAAGAGTAAGTAAGTAAGTAAAGAAGGTCAATCGCCATCTGTACGCATCAGTCGCGAGGGAAACAAAGCAAAGTATCTTCAATGCGCGTGAAAATGACTTTATTGAGCCGTCAGGAGATTTAGCTTAATGTAGGTTAGATAGACACGCAGTTTATGAATTGATGTTAAGAGGGAACACATTCACATATTCACCTCTTTTCTTTATGTTCTGATCACTTTATTTTGAATTATGTTCCATGGATAACTAATGCGTTGTATTTACTCGCTTTTAGCTTCCCATTTATCAATGTAATTTACTCGCTTTTATCTTCTCATTTATCAATGCAATTTACTCGCTTTTATCTTCTCATTTATCAATGTAATGATATTAGATATGAAGGCATAAAAGTTTGTCTACGAGTATTTGGCTTGAATTTCTCAAACTTTTAAAACGGACAAAATTTCCCTCAATCTTAATTTCCGGCTTTGGTTTTCAGACGTCTGTGGCTCCTTATTTGGCATGGAATAAGTTCTCAACGTCACGATATTCATTTCTTCATATAATTCCACTTGTTAACACGAGTTAACTCTGTTCGATCAGACACGGCCAGATGTCAAACCTCACACGAATCATTCTGACGCGAGCTATAACATCATAATACAGGAAAATACACGGTTAGACTCACTGGACATAAAAGGAAATCCACCTGTGATACATATTAATAAGGATATAAACGAATTTACCTTTCCAGGTGTTACATTTTGATTAATTCATTCAACTTTCAGGTATTTGATATCCGAATCCATCCGTAAAACATTGAAAATAATGCATGATATTGCGACACACTGAAATCTGCGCATTGCAATTGAACGTTACACGCTAAATTTCCTATACCTTTGCTGGCTTTTGCAAACTACCTTCTTTGTATTGACCAATTATTACTTCCGCCATTTCTATTGACATCTGTTTTATTGTAGGAAATTCAAACAAAACTATTTTTCTAACAAGGAGATTGAATAAACGTTTTCGAGACACGAAACCAATTTTTGTTCCTTGGCACGTTAACAACGTAAAAATTATTCCCAAAATTGAAGTTAATTGATGGTAATAAGAGTTAATGGAAAAAATAAAATTACCTTCAAAATTATTTATGCACGTAAGTATTAAAAAAATAAAGATAGCAATTATCACCTTATAAATTACAGTTAAAATGTAAAATGTAATTAGGATTACATTCAAATTTTCTGTAAATTTTCAAATACTTGACAATAACTGATTCCAATAATGGAATTTAAAACATTTAAATTGGTGAAATTAATAAAAAATATAATAAAAGATAAGAGATTTTTCCTATCCTTAAGAATCATTTTAAATGGATGTTGTATATTATTATATACATTAAGTTTAATATTACGTATAATTAAAATAAATGGTTTCATGATTTCATGAACGCGTTATATCAAAGTCAAAAACAAAACATTGTGCTTCAGAAACGGCTGAAGTGAAGGTCATTTTTAGGGCGAAGGATGAAATTCTTCCTTGACCTTTGACCTCCAACTTAAAAAAATATATATAAATACAAAAATTATAATCCAAAATATAAGAAATATTTGTTCACATACTTTTTGTCATTATTTTCTTTTCTTAAACGATTTGGTTTCGCGCGATTTCAGGTGATGTATTTCGTACGTTGTCATTTAATGCGTGATTTATTTTTAGTGCTATAACATTCGGGATAGTATGATATACTGTAGAGGACCTAAGACTTAACGTGGAACTTGAACCACTGGTCATTACATCATCTGGACGTAGAGAACGGTCATTCATCCAACTACCATCCGGACCTAACGTCACTCATCTGAACAAGGAGAACGGTCGTCCATCCAATTATTCGCCAGACCCAACGTCGCTTAACTTCATCGCCGTCGACTAAGCGAATGATATAATGTTTCTAATTCTATAAATGATAGAATTGGACGGACTTGGCCTTCCTTCTTGACCTTAAGAGTGAATAAGGAGGGCCTTGTAGAGGTTCTTCGGAGGCCTCTTCTAGCCAAGGAGGGTTCTTCCCATAAGACTGAAGGATCAAGGCGAAAAGGAGCCATAAAAACAATTGAAAAAGGGAATAGATTTCTTTTTGCTTTACCTATTAATCAATTGGTCTGAAATGAAAAAGGGAATTTATTTCTCATGGAGAAGGAAGTAGGTCAAATTACTTTATGCAAAATAGATACAGATAGATAATTACAAGTCAGAGTTGATGTTCGTTTTATTAGTTTGAAGAAACATTTTATTTTTATCAAGAAGTGTTTCACTAAATTAAGCTGAAATTAAAATTATTTTGATGGAACATTTGAAGGGTCACTCTTAATTGAAGAAATTATAAGAACGTTCAAAAACCTAAACCTAAACCCCTTAACGTCAAACGTTTTTGTAGGGTTAAGTTTTAATGCGTGTGTTTGAAGCGATACGTATTCGATCCATTCGGCGGTAGAGGGTTAAAGGCCAAATTAAATAAAAATCAATATCAATAATCCAGTTAATAACCCTATTTCCTACGTTAAAATCATTGCAATATTGTAAAAAATTGCAATATTGTAATATTTATTTTTTATCAATAAAATGTTTTCATTCAGTCATTCATTCATTAATTTATTCATTCATTCATTAATTAATTAATTTATTTATTCATTCATTCATTTATTTATTCATCCTTCTTAATCATAAACTGTATGAAAAAAGTCTAAAAAAAATAAATTTGAAAGCTATATTTCCATTTTCTCAAAGCCAGAAAGGTGAAATGGCGAAAAAGTATTATCTTCATGATCGATTTCGTCTTTATAATTGATTGCTCTCTATGACCTTGGAAATAATACACCTGAGGAGGTGCGTGAAGAAGCAATTAAATTTTCTAAGTTATCCTCGTAATCGAAGAACGCCTTACTAAAACTATGATTCATACAAAATAAAAATGCGTCTGGATAAAGTTCAACAGGAACCCGAGTTAAGAACATTTGTTTATAGACAGTGATACAAAAAAAGTACTGCGGACGTAGCATTTTTTTTAAATGAGGTTATGTTACTCACTGCCCTTCACCTCTTTACGCTCCTCATTCTTCCTTTTTTTTTTAATGAAACGTTAATACTACTTTAATCTGATAAACAGTGCCACATTCATGAATTGGAGTGCCAACTAGAGTCCCAGAGAAGTGCAAAAAATTAGTCAACAACTTTTTATTATAACTTCGTGCATATATATTTATTTTTATATTTTCTCTTGCTTTTGTGTATGCAGTCGTTTCGCTTTTAATATTATTATTAATATTATTATTATTATTATTATTATTATTATTATTATTATTAAAACTATGAGGAATTAGTGAATTTAATTAAGTGTCATCTAATTAGTACCAGTTTTCCAGTTTCGTTTTGAGGTCGGATGTCTATAATTAATAACCCGAATGTCAAGTTTAAAACTTTATAAATGTAATTTGAGATAATGCCTTATCAAGAAAAAATGTCCAACATTCGTAATAACATTTAGTTTGCTTTAAAATAATTAACAAATTAAAAATAAAACGGCTACAAGCACCAAAAAACACGTTTCCTATCCACTTCAGCAACTGTGGAAGCATTGCCTCATTAATAACTGGTTGATGACGCCACATTAATTTGTTGACGTAGCGACTTCCAGCGAACAATCTAGGACTGGTTATTCTATGCATCTGTACAGTACACAAAGTTTCGTATTGATCGGCTTAACAGTTCTTGAAGAGATCCTTTAATGTTTAATAATATAATAACAATATATTATTTACTATTTATAATCCACAAATTATATTAAATTACCTTATACTTGCAGTTCAATAACGCACACCCTTTACGTATTAAAATTATGCATTCAAGCAGAAACATATCCTGCGATTTTATGATATATTTGCGAGTAAATATCGCAAATGAATTCAAACAAGCACTTGAAGCAAATAACATAACATGTCTGCGCATCAAATTACCATATTTGAATCTCTTCCAGAATTAACTATTTCAAGCAAAGAGCGAAGTTTATCTCGTGGTATTTGAATTTTGCGTTACAGGGGGTTGTTAAGTCAAATGCATGATTATTACTAAGGAGAGTTCGTGATACTTGTTTCAAAGCTAGCTGCAATTATACAGGTAGTAATTTTGTCGTATATCGCATTACTCATATACGGGCTTGGGACGCCATATTTATGTAAATCCTAAAATAGTCAAATAGTCTCATGACCGAGTCATTGCAGATTCTTTCCAAGTGCGTGAAATGTCTCCTTTATTCGCTTTAAGATTACACCTGATAAGACTTATCGAGAGAAAGAATTAATCAGTGTAGATAAGGATCAAATCAGGTGTCAGAATTGTTAAAACACTCAGACAATAAATAAAAATTTAAATTAAAAATAACGTAAAACATTTATTAAAATTTATTCAATATTTGAACTTAAAAAATATTAAATTTTCATACTAACCTTATTCTCTTGACACTTAATCAACAACTTATTGTGTATTATATTAAGTAAAGATAGGTCAGATTACCTTAGCATAGGTTAGGTTAGCATAAGTTAAGTTAGCACAGGCTAGGTCAGGTCAGGTTAGGTTCCATAAGTTAGGTCAAGTTAGGTTAGCATAGGTCATGTTAAGTTAGATTAACATAGGTTAGGATAGCATAAGTTAGTTAGGCTTAGTTAGGTTAGGTTAGACCAAGTTAAGTCATGTTAAGTTAGGTTAAGTTAGTTTATTAGAGTGGCATAAATCCTATATGTTAACTTTAACTTCAGCGTGCAGTATTATAATTTTTCACGTAATTTTCAAGTTATGAGTTAACTTTCATAAACACACTTTACAAAAGAAATCCTTAAAATTCCTAAAAACTGCATTAATTAGAATTATGAAATTGGATTTTCTTTCTCAGAAATCGATTGAATGGCCTTTACTCACGGGATTATTCTCTAAAATAAATTCTTATTTATAATTGAAGAAAATGTTTTCTAATTCTCTTTTTAAAGTTCATTTCCTTGTATCGTTCTTTACTTATTATTGTATCGTTCTTTAGTTGTTATTTTATCATTCTTTATCTTTATTGTATCGTTCTTTAGTTGTTATTGTATCGTTCTTTAGTTGTTATGTATCGTTCTTTAGTTGTTATGTATCGTTCTTTAGTTGTTATTGTATCGTTCGTTACTTATTATTGTATCGTTCTTTACTTATTATTGTATCGTTCTTTAGTTGTTATTGTATCGTTATATACTTATTATTGTATCGTTCTTTACTTATTATTGTATCGTTCTTTAGTTGTTATTGTATCGTTATTTACTTATTATTTCCTTACACTCAAAACACATTTTGATAATATTTAAGAAATTTTTATTTTACAGTAACTGGGTTACATCGTGGCCAGCCAGGCGTCCATAGCTCAGGTGGTAACACCGTTTCTCTAAAATCTACAGATCTACAGATCTACAGAAGCTAAGGCTAACGAAGACCCTAAGATCCACTCTAAGGTTAGCCCGAGAGAAAGGAAAGAATAGGGGGTTAAGAGAAGAGAATAAGGGGTTAAGTAAGTAGCAACATCAATCACTCGTGGGTTAACATTCATTTAGAAAAAGAGAAAAAAGACACCATCATCATCCGCCGGCCACTGCTGGCATGTCACAAGCTGGCATTATCGTCAACAGATTCATCCTCGACCACCACCACCAGAGCTCCTGTTGCTAATTGTTTCTTTTTATTTTAAACAACGTTAATACTTTTAAAATGCCTATCTAAATGGTTCTTAAACATATTAATGCTGGTAGAGTTTACGACGGGCGCGGGAAGATTATTCCATTTATCAATTACTTTAAACGTAAAGAAGTTTTTAGCGATATTAGTAATGAAACGTCTGCCACGCAACTTAAATCCGTTATTACGAGTATTGCTATTATCGAAAGTGAACAGTTTGTCAAAATTTAAGTTATCAATGTTATTAACGATTTTGAAAACTTCAATAAGCTCCCCCCTTAATCTCCTAGTTTCGAGTGAATGCAAGTCTAACTCTCTAATCCTATTTTCATAAGGCTTATTGCGCAATGACGGAATTAGTTTCGTGGCACGACGCTGAACCCTTTCTAACCTATCAATATCCTCACGCAAATACGGGCACCAAAACTGAACGGCATATTCTAAATGAGGCCTGACTAGGGACTTGTAAAGGGGCAATATAATATCCTTCGATTTAAATTCGAAATTACGCGCTATGAAGCTTAACATCCTATTAGCTTTTGCGCAAGACTCCAGGCACTGGTTCCTAACTTTTAAATCCTTAGATACGCGTACGCCTAAATCTACTTCCTCGTCAACGCTCGCTAACTCTCTATCATCCATCGTGTACGTGTAATTATTGTTACAAGAACCTATATGCAAAACTTTACATTTGTCTACGTTAAATTGCATTTGCCACTTAACCTTCCACTCCATAATCCTATTTACATCGTCTTGGAGCCTATTTCTATCGTCCTCGTTAACAACCCTACCGCCTATTTTAGTATCGTCCGCGAATTTTGACACGTTACTAGTTAATTCTACATCTATGTCGTTAATGTAGATTACGAATAGCAATGGGCCTAACACTGAACCCTGTGGGACACCGCTACCTACATCCAACCCCCGATTCACTACCATTAACAACGACCCTCTGTCTCCTAGCACGAAGTCATCCTCTAACCAGTTAGCTACCTGACCGCGTATACCGTGCGCTTTAACCTTCGCAATTAATCTTCTATGCGGAACTGTATCGAACGCCTTCTTAAAATCTAAATAAATAACGTCAGCCGCTCTATGCCTATCGTATTCGCGCACTATTTCGTTATAAAATCCTAGCAAATTAGTTAAACAAGATCTATGGCGCGAAACCCATGCTGACTACTATTAATGAAATCTCTACTTTCTAAGTGATCGATGATACGATCCCTAACTACGGATTCCAAAAGTTTACCGACAATTGACGTTAAGCTAATGGGCCTATAATTGCTAGTTAGTGTGCGGTCGCCTTTTTCAAAAATAGCGTAACGTTAGCTAATTTGAAGTCTTCAGGAATAATCCCCGTTTCGAGTGACTGATTAAAAATCTTCGTTAAGGGGTCTACAATAACGTCTTTCAAATCTTTCAAATATCTGGGATAAAAAGCGTCAGGGCCTGGAGCCTTGCTAACTTTTAGCCTATCGATATAATGCGCAATCTCACCCTCGTAAACAGTTATTTCATCCAAAGTAGTCTCGCTACTAAATGGAACGATATCGTCCACGTCGGGGACATTATTTACGTCTTCTACGGTAAAAACTGTCGCAAAAAAGTTATTGAAAATACCCGCCATCTGAGCGTCAGAAGCCAAAGCGCCGTTAACATGCACTAGAGGGCCTATGTTAGCTAGTATCGGCTTACGATTATTGACGTATTCAAAAAAACTTTTTTGGATTATGTTTACTATCCGCAGCTATAAGTATCTCTAACTTATGCTTAGCATTCCTAACTGATCTTTTAACCTGACGTCTAAGCTCGATATATCTATTAAAGTTAGCTGCCGTGCCATTGCGCTTATTAAGTCTATACGCTCTGTTACGCTCTTTTATGAACTCGCCTATTTCCCTAGTCCACCATTTGGGCCTACCATGAGTTCTAGCGCGCTTGGGCCTACGAGGAATAAACTTCCTTTCAATCGAAGTGAAGATACTGAGGTTGAGGGTTCGACTTCCGATGATGATAGTAATAATAATCCAGAAGTTAGATCAAGGGGCCCCTTTAATATGGCCTGAGCGCCGTGTCAGTTTCTGGTCTCCTACCTGATTGCTACGTCTTGGCCAATAACTGGCCATGTCGCACAACCGCTCCCCTTCGATCAGCATAATTAAGAGACATTGGATCTAGCAAGTAATTGGATGGATTACCGTACTTTTCGGCCAGATGATGTATTGACTCGTGTTTCAAATCTCACGTAAAACTGTATGTGACCTCCGTCACTTGACTTTTGTCGTTACGGGTGAGGTTAAACTATCCTCAAAACAACATTCTGCAGTAAACCTCCGGGTTTAACAGAAAAATTTAACAAATTACAGACTATATGTATGTAAATTTTATCTCCAGTGACAACACGATACAAAAAATAAAATAATTTTTTTTATTTAATTTTAATATTTGACAATTAATGATGGTTACGACATTATATATATATATATATATATATATATATATATATATATATATATATATATATATATATATATATATATATATATATATATATAAACTTAATTTGACTTTTAGTTAAGGTTATTTTACGCAAAGTATGTTCAATGACAATTTCAAATGGCACTCATAATTACAGCTTATTTCTTTAGCACGATCAGTGTCATACCAAAGGCACTTCCGCGATTTAGACTTTATTTTAATTTCATAAGTTTAATTTTTAAAATAAAATTTTAATAATATTTAAATGATAACTTGGCGTAGTTAATTAAATTTTATATGCAAACAACTCGCTATAACATTTTGATCACTTAGATTACTAATTTACCTTTCATTGGCAATTGCTATAACAATATATTGTTTGGGTTTTTTTAAATTATAAAATATATGATGCTATAAAGAGTATATAGTTTTTTTTGGGACACCCTATATTGTTAACTCTTCATATAATTTAATATAATTATATATATATATATATATATATATATATATATATATACATATATACACTCGTATATATATTACATAGGAGTTCTCACCAGGATTCAAACCCGGGACCTCTCGAATAATAGTCGCGAGCGCTACCATCACACTCAGTCAGGTTAAAAGTTAACACGTGAGGAAACCGAGGAAACACTTAATGCTTTCGCGTCCAGAAGCGATTTACGTGTTAATCCCCCACTCCACACTCGAGGTAAGAGGGTGGCATTTAATTGAAATCTCTCGTTGTAGTGCGGTGGTAGCGCTCCCGACCCCTACTCAAGAGGTTCCGCGTTCGAATCCTGGTGGGGACAATTTTGTATTATACAAGTGTGTGTGTGTGTGTGTGTGTGTGTGTGTGTGTGTGTCTCGCTAGTGTAGTGGTTAGCATCGCTGACTACAAATCCACCGGCCCCTGCTTCGATTCCCGGCGATGGCAGGCAGCGCTCAGCTCGCCCAGCTGTTCATCCTTCCCTACAAAAGAATTGATTAATAGATAAATGGGTATCCTGGGTAACAGTGTTAAGACGCTGGGCTGCTGATCAGGAGGTCGTGAGATCAAGTCTGTGCGAGGAATTTGTAATTTCTGACCAACCGTGGTGAGTCGTGGTTCGGATTCTACGTTAAACTGTAGGTCTAAAGTTGGACAACACGTTTGACCTTCGTCAGAATGAACAATTCGGCCGGAAGCAAAAACCAAGGTTACGAAGAGATATCTAAAGATAACGTTTATGATAAAGAATTAAATACTCTGAATGCTGTGTTTACTACCTTTAATACGTAACACTATTTTCGATACAATATTTAATATTTTTTTCATCAAATAATAATAATTGGTTTATATTTTATCTCCAGTCCTTGTGTTATATATATATATATATATATATATATATATATTATTATTACAAATAACGTCTTTATTTAAATACTTTGGTTAAGTATAGCTTGATTTTATCTAACAAAGTCGCTCATGTTCTTCCGATTAGATCAGTATGAAAGATCTCCTTAATATCTACCTCTTTCAAACTATACATACGGCTGTGTATATATATATATATATATATATATATATATATAATATATATATATATATATATATATATATATAAATAAGAGTTGTGAGTCCCAATCGTGTTTTAGTGTTTTGGATAATTACATAACATTACATTACGCCCAATCGTTATCTTAAACTAAAATCTTTGGCGGGAAATTTCGTATATATAATTTGAGTTTGAAAAAGGCAAAAATGGCGTTTAACATTTGTGAATAAAACCACGTAAGTTTTTCACACCAAAATTATTTAATTAAAAGCTCTTGTATTTTCTTCCTTATATAAACGTGCATGCAATTTATAGATACAAAACGTAATCATATGTTTAACCCCAATGCACTCTCTCCTCGGTCCTGGAGTCAAATGGAGTCCCACAGTAATTGTTTGGAAGGGGAGATTTAAAAGCTAATCGTACACTTGACATTCATCGTAAGATACCAATAATCACTATTAATCCTTTTAACGAATGTAATAAATTGAAGATTTAGTTAAATGAAGAGTTAATTAACTTGAGACGAGTTAATGATTTAGTTAATAAAAGAGTTAACTATGTTATAAAATTATATTCATTCCAGTAAGGAAAGATCGGCTGTGGAAAGATTCATTTCTTTGGTTTCAAAGTGACGTTGAACGTACAGGCAATGCAGATTTCTTTTAAGATGACGTAACGCGAGCTCAATTATTTAAACTTTGAGTCCCTTAGTGTATGAACTGAAGGGAAAATGCTGTTAAGAGGAGCTGCTTCATCTATCGTAAACATAAAGAACGTATTCTGTAATCAAATTAGATTAATTTACACTGAAATTAAGTTGGTGTTTTTTTGTGTCTATGTGCAACCCTCGTGAGACTTCTTAGATTAAGCTTAGGTCGGTTTAGTTAACTCGAGTTAAACTAGTTTAATTTAACGACTAGCCGAGTAGGGTTGCATCAGGTAAAATTATGCACAATAACGTTAGCCAACGCTCGTAGCTCAATGGGTAACACCGTTTCCCTATAAGCCTATAAGCGAAAAGAAAATGCTAAGGTCAGGGGTTTGACTGTCGATGCTGCTGGTTATAATAATCCAAAAATTAGCCTAATAGACCGCATTAATTGGCCTGAGCGCTATGCCAATTATTGTTTTGCTCTCTTTATTGGTTATTACAGTAGAGTATAGAGTAGGTTGTATTCAAAGTGCAATTATAGGTTTGTATTTGTAGAAGCGATTCGAGATGGGTTATTTCACTCTGAAGTTCATGTAACGAACGTCCATTATCGTGATTATAACTTCCGACATCAAAGTGACGCATGCATCGCACTCCCAAATCGCGTTTCAATTCCCCCCCCCCCCCCCCCTCAAAGAAACTTCAGGATTGATGAGTGATAAGTCTGATGATTCAGGGAGCTGTTCTGCCTTTTATTTATTGCATTTGTTGCACGCAATTATTGCATGTTCTTTCCCATAACAAGGCTTTTTATGCCTACATTTGAGTCGTCTTCCGGACTGCCAGTGCCAATTTGCATGTGAAAGGAATAGCTGCAAACAATGCATGAGGAAACACGCCAATTTTCGACATTGTTTAATATATATAATTTAAGACTATTTACGTTTTTTTTTTTGTATCTACGAATGGGAAAGAACATTTTATATATATATGTCTTTTCGAACGAGGAATGCGAGATTTGTCATATGGTAGAAGTTTGTGGTGAATAAAGTGGCTTGTTAATTACTAAACTAAACGCCAATTCACCGTATTATAACTCATTTAAAGTAATAATTATGGGCGTAAACTCGCAGTTCAACCCTTACAACACGAGTCAGTGGTCAGACGGTATTATTTTTAAGAAATATATTCACTTTTCCAGGAGGTTTGGTAATAGTGAGAATAATAATAATAATAATAATAATAATAATAATAGTAATTAACAAAATTTGAAAAATTTCTGTTTATTGTGATTTTTCTGTCGTTTATTAATGATTTCGGGGCGCTGATTCCAAAAATGATATTGGTTTTGCTCTATCATCAACCGTTTCAAAAATATAGGTTATCACACTTTTCATATGGCAAAGTATATAAAGAAGGCTAACATAAATATTTTCTGAAAATAAAAACATTATTGGAAATTAATGTTTATTGAGCCAAAATTGTTTGACAAACCCAAAATGGTGCAAAGGATATAATATATATCATGAGGAGAACCGATAAGAGAATAACAAGCCTCGTTATGCAGTGTGCGTTCCTTAAAAATGCACTGAAGAACGCGACTTCCGCGTATGAACATTCTTATCCTTTCTGATCAGCGACCATACGTAGTCTCCCATCATGGAAGCATCTCAATGGCCCTGGTACCTTTTCTCCATCGTTTGAATATCTTGATGGAATCTTTCGCCATGTTCTTCACTCACATCGCCCAGCTTATCACGAAAAAAGTCTAGATGCGAATGCAGATAGTGTAATTTTAAAGACATACGGCACCCCATTTTGCCATAGCACTTAATCAAGTTTAACACTAACTCCTTATAGTTTGGTGCTTTATGGTTGCCTAAAAACCCACGAACCACATCACGGAAAGCACACCAAGCCTCTTTTTCGATCGGAATCATCTTGGCTTCAAGGTTCTTTGAATTCAACAGCGCCTTGACTTGTGGTCCTACAAAGATGCCAGCCTTGACTTTGGCCTCAGAGAGTTTAGGGAACATGACCCGAATCTGTTGGAAAACTTCCCCTCCAAAATCTAACGCAGTTACAAACTGCTTAATTAGACCCAACTTAATATGGAGAGGTGGTAGCAGAACTATATCAGGCTTCACAAGAGGTTCCCTGAGTATATTGTACTTTCCTGGTTGCAGTCCTTCACGTGGAGGCCACTGAACTGTTTTATAGTGCTCAGTTGAAGCCCTGCTATCTCACAGGCAAAGAAAACATGAATATTTAGTAAACCTTCCTTGTAAACCTAACAGGAAACCAATCATTTTGTAATCACCACACACGTCCCAGTTATATTGTTCATACCTGATTTGAGTAAGCAGTTGTTTGACATTTTCATAGTCCTCTTTCATTTGAACAGAATGTGCAACTGGTATGGATGGATATTTGTTCCCATTGTGGAGTAGAACAGCTTTCAAACTCCGAGTTGAACTGTCAATAAACAGGTGCCACTCTGAGGGTATATGTGTTAACCCAATAGCTGTGAATAGACCATTAACCTCGCTGCAATAACAGAGAGAGCCGTTGACATCGTAGAACCTTGAAAACTCTTCATGCCGCTTTCGGTATACAGTGCTCTTGCAGTCTTCTCCAAGCAAATTCCACTCTTTGAGTCTGGAGGTCAGAAGCTCAGACCCTGATTTCGTCAGACCCAAATCTCTAATTAAGTCGTCCAATTCCCTCTGATTTGGAAAGTGAGGGTTTGTACTGAAAGTTACTGTATATTCTTCATCATGACTGTCCTCACCAGCCGACATCTCAGATGAGCTAGCTGCATCCTCATTTTCAACCTGCAAAGCAAAGAAACAAAATATAGGCATAGCTATATATGTAGAAGAGCATCAGCACTAAGAAAAATCGACACATAATGACCCACAGTCTGTAAATACAGAAGGTAAAGTAATGGATAGATACCTGTTCTGGTGGACGTGGTATTGGAAGACCTTCGCCATGTGGTACAGGAGCTATGGACGACACTATGCTTGGATACTGAAGAGTCTGCATTCCTTTAACTTTCCTGTACTTAGAAACATCTACCATTCAGTAGTAGCAATCGTCGTGGTGGCTCTTTGGTTCTCTCCATATTCTGGGTACCGCAAAGGGCATTGCCTTGCGTACTTCCCGCAGCCACCCTTCAAGTGTGGAGCGGCAGCTTCCACAGATCACATGGGGTGCCCAGGGCTTATCTTGGTCACCCATAGGCATACCAAAATAGAGCCGATATGTGATCCAGAACTTGGTGCCTTTCACAATCTTGTGCGATACTTGCTTGGGGCCTATGTAATACCCACAAACGTAGCAGAATATATCCGGCGAGTGTTTACTAGGGTTTCTCATTTCCCGGCCTTTTGCTTATCCCGGGATTCCGGGATAAAAATGATTCCCTTCCCGGGATATAATTAATTATATTTAAAATATATTATAAAATAAATTAACCTAGAAAAGAGGGGGTATAATTTTTTTTTTTTTTTTTTAGTCATTTAATAAGTTCTGCAATCTCCATGATGGGCAAAATAAAATAATATTGCTGTGAAAAATATGTATTAAAAAAAATACTTTTGAATTACATAGAAAATTTTCACAAATAAAAAAATTGCTCCGTTTCATTGAAAACTTAATGAATACAACGAAAAAAAATTGCCTTTGAATTGCTTAAAATTTAAAGAAAAAATAAAAATTACCTGAAAATTGCAAAGAACTTCAATGAATTCAACCAAAAAAATTATCACTGTGAATTTTTATAGTACGATTTCAAAAAAAAAGGGCTGCTGAGAATGCCCTTTCCGATTCTATTGACGTGGGTGGAATCGTTTTTAATGCATTCAAGAGAAGAGAGATGTTCTGCGTTTTTTCGCCCGTAGCCTCGAAGATCTCTAGTTCCTTTTTAAGGTGCTTTGCAGCGCTTGCTTTGCTGTCTAGTGTTCTTGATTTCTCTACCTCGGCTGCTTTAATAGCTGCATCAAGCCTTTCAGCTAGAGTCATCGAAGATGACTGAGGGACAGCTGATTCTTGCACATCATTATCTTCATCTGTCTCACTAGAGGTAGAATCAGCAGGTACTCCAAAAAGGAAAAGGCGATCTAACATCTGCTTTGCTGATGAAATTAACATAGACTTGGTTGGTAAGGCTGGCAAACTTCTGTCACTTGCGAAAGTTGCGACCTTTTTATAATTCTTTCCACTATTGAGGTATTGTATGAGGCCAGTCAAGTTCTCATTTCTTCTCTCTGTTATGCGTCGAATGAACGACTCCTTTAGTTTTTTTTGAAAAAGGTGTGTTTAGTTGATTTAGTTCGTTCAAAATGAAAGAAAAAACACCTTCTGATGAAAGTAAAGTCGATTCTCTGTTGCCCAGCTTTTCTGCTCCAACTTTTAATGGCTCCAGCGATGCCACAATGTCACGAATTACAGCAACTTCTTGTTTGTCAAGGTCAAAATTGTCCATATCTTTATTGCAGTCGATGAGAGCTTTCGATACGGATGACCTTATTTTGATAAATCGCTCCAGCATGGCTAAAGGACTATTCCATCTGGTTTTGGAATCCAGCAATAGATGCAAACTTTTTCCTTGTTCCTGTTGAACATATCCTTGTAAGATGTTATTCTTTAAAGGTGATTTGCGAATTTTTTTTGCTATTTTTCTGACTTTATTGATGATTTGAGACACGTTGATTTCTTTACCTACAGTGTCGTGCGATCCAAATGAAATATCTATCTCGAACGGATCCTCATCAAAGCGCTCACACAAAACACTTTCAAAATCAATACTATGATTGAAATCTTCTCCATCTTCATCTATGTTGTCATTATGTTCGTCATCTTCAGTTTTAATTTCTTCAGAAAGAGTGATTGCAAGTGAAGTGGTTGACTTCTGGTACAAAACATCACATACCGCTAAGTGGATTCCGTGTGCATAACACAATTGATGCTCACATTCAATTAGCCTTCCAAATTTCACCATCATAGCTGCACCATCAGTAACACAAGCCACCACGTGTTTTTCTAAAGAAATATGAAATTCCTCTAACTTTTCTTTGATTACTTCAACAGCAGTTTCAGCAGGTAGAGTACTAGAAATCTTCACCATTCCTAAGTTCCAAAATGTTCCGTCAGTTTTGTGTATGTTAATATTTAAATACCGGCGATTGTTTAGTGAGGTGTATTCATCTAAGGATAAACTAAACCTTGATCCTGCATTTATTTGGCTGGTAATTTCAGAATTTAAGCGTTCTTTTATTTGTTTGTACTGCGAATGAACGAGATCCATTACATGTGATGGATTTTTTGGTAAAGTATATCCTCTGTCTGTCAATGATTTTCTGATGAACTCACTTTTTGTAATAGAATTGATAGAGATGCCATCTAGAGTGGCTAGTTTTGTTACTATTTCTTCACATGTTTCTTTCTTAATGAAAACGATGTTAAGGTTTGTTGAGAGGTTTGTCGCTTGCTACTAGTTGCTCCATTTTTCTCGGCTGTGCGCTTAGCATTAGTAACAGATAACTTGCTAATATTATGCTTGTTAAGCAAATGTCTGATAAGACCGCTTGTAGACCAACCTTTACACTTTATTTGAGTTTTGCATTCTTTACAGGTTGCAAATTCTAGTTTCGAATCCTTCACGAAATATTTCCAAGCAAATGATTCTGACATTCTTGATTGAAGGGGTTCGTTTCGAACAAAATAAATTAAAACATACTACATATATATAGTACTAGGCTAGTATAGGAACTACAAAGAATCTTGAGTCACAAATACTCACAATATAAAGGAAGTGTGACACTTGCACAATGCACAACCTGGCGTAATGCAGTTACTGGAGCTACTGAGCGTGGTGACAAATTAAGACAGCATCAGCGCAATTACGCAAGATATTACAGGTCCTGACAAGTAGTGACAATCTGTGACATGCCATAACAAGCTGAAATTAAAAAACAAAAACTAAGCAAGCTTAAAACTAACAAATACAAACGTATTCTGACAAGTTATGGGTTAATTAAACTTACTATTAGCAAAATTTCCCAGTCTTAACACAAAATAAGCAAAATTAAATTTTTAAGAAAATATCCCGGGACTTCCCGGGACAGGGAGAATTTCCCGGGAAATTTAAATTAGCTAAAAATCTACCGGGATCCCGGGATCCCGGGATCCCGGTAAAGAAACCCTAGTGTTTACAAGCTCTAGTTGCCATTCTCTTTACCAAACTGTACTACATTAATCATAACCTGCAGATATAGAGAGAAGAGTTATTAAATCTGCAACAGATTACAGATTCCAGAAAAAAGATGTATTCACAACACTGAAATAATGTTCGCAATAAAAAAGGATCGATAACACTCAAATCGTGAGCACAGAGAAGCACAGAAACACAGTACCTCAGTGCTGGTAACCATCAGACAAACAACCTGCTTTCTTTGTGTGCTCACACTTACTGACTTCTCAGACTCTGCGCTCTTCTTTATATAGCACAGTGGAAGTTTCGGGCAATTTCTAGAGCAAGAAACTCAACGAACATCCGGATTGTTCTCAACAATTCCTGATTATTCTGATATTGCTGCGCCCATAATAACATTATACTGGTAAAACATGAAAAATGGATTATCTCTGAAACCATTGATGATACACACAAACCAAGGCCAGATTTGGACTCAGCACCCACAAATGCATATAAAAACATAAAAAATTCTATATAAACAGAATCAGTGTTACACAGTGTAATAGGATAAATACTTACCAATAATAAATTCATTTGTAGATGTCCATAATATTTAAAATAAAGCGGACTTGGTAATTTTGCAGGAACACTGGTTGCCTAAACAGGAATTAAATTTTTTATCTAGGATTTATAAGGACTTCATATCCTAAGCATCATCACCTCTGGACTTATCAAACGATCTACTTTGTGGTAGGCCCTTTGATACAGTTGGTTTCTTAATTAGAAAAAATTAACAAAATACTTAAGATTTCTCCCGAGCGATAATGAAAAATTGATAGGTATTAAATTCCATAGCTCCTAAATTCCATATAAACAATAAATGCCTCTTAATTGTGAACTGCTATTTACCTTACAATAATGGCAGTAATCTAGATAAATACATCGACTTTTGTAAAAAATGAAGTCACTTTCAGGTAAACCTGACCCACTCACTTATGATTCTGTGCCCCCCCCCCCACCAGTTACTTATAAAGTTTTTATCTTATATCTTATATTTAGGTATTATCCTAATTAATATATTTAAGTTTTTATTTAAGGTATTGTTTAATTCAAATACAAAAAGTAAAGATTACTTAGTGAATATCCTGTTATGACCTAATCGTATTTCTTAACGTGTCCCTAAGTTTTTTATGATCAATATCGATATTACTTGAAATTTGAAAGTAAACATTATTTGGAATAAAAACGGCAAAAAGTATTTTCTTAAATGTGGTAAGTGGATTGTAAAAGTACGTAATTGGAAAGGCAAGTTTGAATTATAATATGCATTTCGTGTATCATGTATGTACCTACAGTATGTCTCACTAATGTCCTGATCACTAAATAAATTTATAGGAGTTTGTAGTTTGTGTATCACGTAAAATACTCGTACCTGTGGAGCGCCGCTAATTACTCATACTTGTTAATATGTACTACTCAATCATTTTCATGACGTTAAAATAAAATGGTATAAAATAACACAGGCCTGGGATGGTTTTGTTGTCTGAAATATTTTATTACTTATATAGTAATTTTTGCACGCTGATTCCGAAAATAATATTCGTTTTTCGCCATACACGTACAGATTTTTCACAAAATGTCATATTCCATATTATATATGTACATAATTTTCATTAAAATTGACTCAAAGTTGATTAAAAACTTCATACTTCAGCTCCCAGGTAGGCTAGTTAGCCTGTCAGTGGAGCCAACCTCCTTCGCCACTCCGCCCTGTCCAGCAGCACTCCCGTTTCCCCGAGCTCTTGCATGCTGGGCAAGTCGTATCTTCGGAAGCTCTCTTCCACTTCGTCCCTCCATCTCCTTCTCGATCTCCCCCGCGGCCTTCTGCCATTCCCTGGTCTCCACTCCCAGCACCTCCTCACAGTTCTCCCCTCCTCCATTCTCTCCAAGTGGCCCAACCATCTCAATTTGGCAGCGTCGATTTTTCTCAAAATCGGCGTTATTCCCACATTGGCTCTTATTTCTTCATTTCTTAGCCTATCTCTTCGCGTCTTTCTCAGAATAGTTCTCAGCGGTCTTATTTCTGCTGCCTAGATTCTACTTCGATCCGCCATGCGCATTTTCCAGTGTTTCGACCCATAAATCAGTATTGGTGTTAAAACTGTTTCGAAGATTATTTTCTTAGTCCCAAGGGGCATATGTTCATCTCTCAGTAGCGGGTATAACATTCCGACATTTTTACTAAACTTGCCGGTGACGCTTGTCAGTTTCGTGCTCCTTCTTCTTATCAAAATTAACAGTGTTCAAAGTCAGTGAACCATTGTGTTACTTCTCCACTAAAATTTGTGAATGTGCCAAGATTACGCAGTTACAATCTCATCAGATAAACTGCAATACTTAACTAGTAATATTTCATAAAATATATCTTCAAAATTTTCTAGCGACATCCGGCACTGCCTTTAGAGTCCTACGGCAAGCAGTGGCCTTGAAGTAACGTGTACGTGTACACAAACAACCGAACGAACGAGTGAATCTTAACCCCATAAATTGTTCAAAATGGCTTCCAAAGGTTAGGTAAACGCCCTGAAATTAGAAATGAAGGGTCTAGCAAATAAGTATAATTCCCTCTTTGACTTAGTGCACAAAAGTAATAGTGTAATCAAAGACCTTGAAGCAATAATAAAAGATGTGCAACATAATAACGAATTGTTAAAGAGGGACAATGCAAAACTGGAATATAGAAATATGGAGCTCGAAAAGAGCATTCAGTATGCACACGACGAGATAAAGGATCTTAACTCTAGTCTAAACTCGCTTACTAAAAATAATCGTAGCATGGAGATGATAAAAAACGAGCACGATTCAATTAGGAATAAATTAAACAGCCTAGACGATAATTCACGTGCCAATAACTTAATCATAATGGGGGTATCTGAAATGAATAGAGAAACAAACGGCGAAACGAAGAAAAAGGTGGAGGACATAATAAAAGATAGACTGAATTTGGGGAATATTAAGATCAAAAGTGCTTTTAGATTAAAAAAACAATTTCCACCACAAAAAGCAAATTCTAGAGTTAATGACACGACTGAATCTAAGACGCCCACTTCAGCTATAAAAGTAACATGTGAGGGTGAAACTCACAGAGATTTAATACTAAAAAACAGAAGAAAGCTGAAAGGATCAAAAATCTTCGTCAATGACGACGTATGTGAGGAAACACGTAAAATTCGTAAAGAAAAGCTCCCTAAACTTGTAGAAGCGAGGAGACTCGGGAAAGTTGCCTACTTCCTTGGAGCGAAGTTAATTATTAAAGAGAGAGAGACTCCTCCAGCGCGGAATACTTCGGTCAAAGGAGTTCACTTTGTTAGTGAAAAAGCATTCGAAGCTATGAGAACTAAGAAAACGCCAGCCGACAGTCAGCACACAGGAGGCCTGCGAATAACTCCGCATACAATCTCAACAGTCGACTTTCCCATTCTCGGCTCAACTGGGCGGTAACCCCTTATTCCAGTATTCTGTATTTAGTGAAATTGTTTGAGAACTACTGTTAAATGGCTTTCATCGATAAAGACTTTCATAGTATATGTGCCGATATTAATCATTTCAATTCATTACCAAACAATTCTGTATCCAGTTTAGAGAATCTAGAACAGGAATCTGGTATAGGCAATTGCATGGTCTCATCGATAGACGAGTTTAATGCCTTTGTATTACAAAAAGATATTTATAAAAATCTTTCAGTGCTAAATCTAAACATTCGAAGCTTACCTAGGAACTATAACTACTTATTGGCCCTCTTGAAAACTTCTACGGTCAAATTTAGTATTATAATTCTCACGGAAACCTGGTTAAATAGTAGTATTAAAAACCTATATAATATAGATAATTACGTTGTTTATCATACTCTAAGAGATGGTCAGAGTGGTGGGGGTATCTCTGTGTATGTGCATCAAACTTACGACTCTAACGAAGTATTTTCTCTATGTAATAGCGACAATGAAAACCTGATTGTGAATATAAAAGACAAAAGTAATGTATATTCTGTCCATGCAATATATAGACCACCTAATACTAATATCAATAGCTTTTTAATTCACTTAGATAACATGTTATGCAACTTCCATAAATCGAATGCCATAGTTGCGGGAGACTTCAACATCAATTTGCAATCTGAAGCAATCTCTCATAAATTTTTAAACTTAATGAATTCTTTCTATCTTAGTCATTCTATTACCAAACCCACTCGAGTCTGCAGCTATGGCAATCGAATAACAGAATCTACGATTGATAATATATATACAGGGTGTCCATAAATGTTTACCCTGAAAACGGTATGCTCTCATGTTTTAATGACGAATCTTACATCCGTTTTCTTTTTACAGGTGATCTCGTACACGCATAGAGTTTCTGTGCTGGTGTGTTTAGTCTACCGCATTCGCCGCTAGGAGCGCTGTAGTAGCTGTTCAGTGGTAGAGTCAACAGACACAATGTGCGTATTTGGGGATCGGAAAACCCACGTGCCGTAAGGGAGCATATTCGGGGCAGTCCGAAGATCAATGTCTGGTGTGGACTAATGCATGACCAGATAATTGGTCCTTTCTTCTTCGCTGAGAACACTGTTTCCGCAACTATGTACCTGGATATGCTCACCAATTACGCCATCCCCCAGCTGCAGGACAGGCAGCCAACTGTCATCTTCCAACAAGATGAGGCACCCCCTCATTGGGCGCATGTTGTTCGTGAAACTCTCGACGCAACATTTCCAAATCGATGGATTGGCAGGGACGGGCCAATCCCATGGCCCCCAAGATCACCAGACATTACCCTGCTGGATTTCTTTCTCTGGGGTCATGTTAAAGATTTGATTTCTGCAAGAGTTGTTCCAGATATCAGGACATTGCGAGAACGCATTACGGATGCAATTGCAACAGTTAATCCACAAATGTAGGAAAATGTGTGGCGTGAGTGTGAATACCGTTTAGACATTTTACGTGCAACTAGGGGTGCACATGTGGAAGCTTATTAAGTTCATTAACTATGTATCAAAATTGTATGTTTATCTACTTATGATTAAAACTGTGTTTGAATACGAGTGTTTATTTAAAAGTTATAGCATGCTTTAATCAGGGTAATCATTTATGGACACCCTATATTTGTAAATAGCAATGCCCTTGTAAACTCTGGAATTATAACCACTAACATCAGTGATCATTTTCCTACTTACGCTATATTCAATAACATTGTTCAGGTTGCGGACAAAACAACTATTGATTACAGAATATTCTCAGAGGTTAACAAAAGAAAATTTATTGGGGCTGTAGAAAATACTCGACTTGACTGTGACGAACCTTTAAATGACCCAGTTCATATGTTTCAGTTCTTCTATAACACCTTATTCCATATTTTCAATATTTGCTTTCCTTTAAGGAGAAAAACAGTTTCGCCCAAAAGTGTCGCAAATCCATGGATCACTCCAGGAATTATCACTTCAATAAAGAACAGAGATAAATTATTCAAATTGCAATTGCAGAGCAAAATTCCTAAAATACAATATACTCAATACAGAAACAACTTAACTTAAATAATCAAAATTGCAAAATATAACTATTATAACAATCAATTTTCCAAACATAAAGGAGACATGAAAAACACTTGGACAACCATAAACAATCTCGGAAAACAAATTAAGAAAAATTCAATAGAGAAATTAAATGTTGATAATAAAGAAATTACTGATGATACTGCTATTGCAGACTCTTTAAATGCACATTTTACTTCAATAGCGGATAAGCTTCGCTCACAATTAATAAATAATGATCACTCACCTCTAGAATATATGCTACCCAGCCCACTAAATTCATTTTCTTTTGTTCCTGCTACCTCTACTGAGGTCCAGAATATTATTGGTAAATTAAAAAATACAAAAAATAACATTCATAACATTCCTGTACCTATATTGAAACTTGTTAAAGATAAGATATCTGTAACTTTGTCTACAATTATCAATCAAAGTATTTCCAAAGGAATATTCCCATCAATGCTAAAAACTGGTTGTATAACACCCCTTTTTAAAGGGGGTGATCCTACACTAGCAACAAATTACAGGCCGGTGTGTTCATTATCTGTGTTCAGCAAAGTTTTTGAAAAAATTGTAAAAAGTAGAATGCAGCGATATTTAGAATCCTACAATTTATTATTTGCCAATCAATATGGCTTCCGTAATAATAAAACAGCCAAAATGGCTATTTTAAATCTGATGGAAAATGTAAATATAGCTAAGGAGAACAAAGAAATAATGATATCAATATTTATGGATTTGAGTAAGGCGTTTAGAATCCTACAATTTATTATTTCCAAATCAATATGGCTTCCGTAATAATAAAACAACGGAAATGGCTACTTTAAATCTTATGGAGAATGTAAATATAGCTAAGGAGAACAAAGAAATAATGATATCAATATTTATGGATTTCAGTAAGGCTTTTGATGTAATAGACCATAATATTCTGCTTAATAAATTGTATTGTTACGGCTTTAGAGGAGCAATCAGTGATTGGTTTAAAAGTTATTTGTCCAATAGATATAATTTTGTATCAGTAAATAAGGTTTGCTCCACTAAAGTGCTTGTCAAACATGGTGTGCCACAGGGCTCAGTTGTGGGTCCACTGTTATTTTTATTATATATAAATGACCTTCCACGTTCATCTGATATACTGAACTTCATAATGTTTGCAGATGATACAACTGTCTCTTTTTCTTGCAAAGATGTTAATACAGCTAAGAATATATTTCATTCAGAATTCATCAGTGTAATGAAATTGTTGACCACCAATAAACTCTTCCTAAATACCAGTAAAACAAATTTCATGATTTTTACTAATAAAAGAAATGTATATCTTGATGAACTTAATATTAATGAAATCGCCATAAAGGAGTGTACTGTAACAAAATTTCTTGGTGTAATGCTAGATAAGAATTTGCAATGGAGTGATCATGTAAATTATATGGCGAAAAAGATTTCAAGGAGCGTTGCTATAATGTTTAAACTTAGAAATGTAGTCCCTAAACAAGTTTTATTGACTCTTTATCATACTCTTGTTCTTCCTTATATAACATACTGCACCCTTGTTTGGGGAAACTCCGCTAACAACGTATTAAATGGTATCTTTGTCATCCAAAAACGAGCAATAAGGTTATTATCTGATGCTAATTTCCTTGATCACTCTTGTGCATTATTTAAAGAGCTAAACCTACTAAAGCTCAACGATATAACCAAACTGGCACACTTTATTTTTATTTACAAGTGTAAGAACAAAATCATTAATTTGCAATGGGTACATAGATATTTTGTAATTGATCAAGAAATCCACTCGTATCAGACCAGAAATAGATCAAAGCTTGTTATACCTCAATTTAGATTGTCTTCATCTCAAAAACTACCATTTTTCATTGGATTGAAACTATTGAATGACTTGCATGCCGATATAAAAAATATTGCGAATGTAAATTTGTTTAAAACCAAGTTGAAATCCCAATTAATAATGGGATACTAACAAAAATCTTGGATTAATGTCCACTAATAATGTTTAATATTGTCCATTAATATTGTTTAATATTGTAATACAGGTTTTAACTATTAATAATACTTATTTACTTACTTATTTATTTATTTATTATTAATAATTTATAACAACTAGCTGCTTATTTTTAATAAGAGCCCAGTAAAGCCTAAAGCTTAAGGGCCAAATTAAATAAAAAATAAATAGTCGAGCTTCACAATTATTCATGTCATTGTAAAAATTGTAAATTGTAAAAGACTACTGTATTTATTTTATTATTAATAAAGGTTATTCAATTCAATTCAAGTCTTGCATATTACCACGTTCTTTAGTAAACATACTCCCTAAATATATAAATTTTTCAACATTTTTATTTCCTTATCTCCTATTTGAACTCCAAATTCTCCTTCTCTTCGACATACACTTAATATTTCTGTCTTTTCTACATTCATTTCCATACCCCCCCTCTCTTTCAAACATTTATTCTATTCAATTAAAGCTTGTTCTATATCTTTCTCTGTCGTCCAGAATGATTTGTCATCCGCAAATGCCATTATTCCATTATTATTATTCACTTCATGACGTCGCTTGAAATTTGCAATGACAGTGTCCATGTAGGCTATAAACAGGAGTGGTGATATAACACTGCCCTGCTTCACCCCTGTTCTAACTTCAAACCACTCATCATTTTTGTGTCCAGTCCTTACTTTGCATTCGCTAACTTGATACAAACTTTTCAAAGCCCTAAGAAGTGTCCCCCTTACCCCATAAATCTCCTCCAAACATCTCCACATTCTTCTTCTGGGCACTGTATCGAATGCTTCTTTAAGATCTATGAATATTACATAGATGTTAGTATTAAATTCCCATGCCTTTTCTATAACAGAACTGAGGCCAAAAATAAGATATACTGTACTTCTATCTTTTCGATAACCATACTGTTCCTCTCCCAACCTTGCTTCAATTATTTGCCTTGCTCTTTTTTCTATTATTCTTTCTTAGAGTTTTGTTGTATGATTAATAAACGATATTCCCCTATAATTCTCACATCTACCTGAGTCACCCTTTCCTTTATATATTGGAACGATGATTGTTTTTCCCCAATCACCGGGGACTTGACCTTCTCTCCAATATTTATTCAACAGGTTTCGAATTTTTCTTTCATGGCTTCGCCTCCCTCCTTTATAAGTTCAATCGGAAACTCATCCACTCCCGTTGACTTTCCATTCTTCATTTTATTAACAGCCTCTTCCATTTCTTCTCTGGTAATAATTACCTGTTCTGCTAATTCCTGGTATATTCCATCCGCTTCCTCCACTTCTTCTTTTGGATCTCCATTCAATAGATCTTTAAAATAATCTGACCATCGTCTATTAATTGCTCGAGGTTCCACTATTACATTTCCCGCTTTATTTTTAATACTGTATACTTTTTTCTTTTCCTTCCTATAAGATTTTGCAAGGCTATAAATCAGTTTTTTGTTTCCTTTCTCATCCTCTCTCAACTTTTCTCCCAATTCCCTCATTGCCATTTGTTTTGCCCTTTTCTTCTCCATCTCAGCTTCATTTCTTGCTTGCACATATTCCTCTCTTGATTCCTGTGTGCGTCGCCTCAACCACTTCCTATGTTTTATAGTTTTCTGTTTTACTGCGCCTCTCACTATATCTGTCCACCATGGTGTATGTCTTCTTTTTCCTGCCCTCCCCCACCCACTCAGTTCCCAAAATCTCCTCCGCAACCCTCTTAGCACAATCTCTCACGGTTTCCCATTCATTGTTTTCCTCCATCTCAGCTATATTTCTTTCAAGTTCCTCTCTGAATCTGACTCTAATGTTCTCATCCTGCAGTTTCTTTGTTTTAATTACCTTCCTCTTCTCCTCTTTTGTTGCTACTATTTTCTGCATTTTCAAATCTGCTATCAGTAATCTGTGGTCGGAGTCTAACGTAACCCCAGGTATCACCTTGACGTTTCTAACAATTCTCTTATCGGAGCATATAAAGTAATCTATGATGGATATCTGGTCATAGTTTCCTGTCACTTGGTTCCACCTGTATCTCGTAAGCTTATGGGTCTCCTGGTGTTTGAAAAATCTGTTTATGATCTTTAGTTCGTTCCTTACGCAGAAATCTATTAGTTTCTCTCCCTCTGCATTTCGGTTCTGTTCTCCAAGGTCCACTTACCTGCTCCACTCCCTCCCTCTCCATTCCCACTCTACCATTGAAATCTCCCATAAGCAGTCCCACCTCCTCTCCTCTCACTTCATAATTGTCATCTAATAGTTCCATGAAGTTGGTCTTCTCCTCTTCACTATGCCCCTGTTGTGGCGCATAAATCTGGTAGAGAATATAAGTTATGTTTTATTCCTAATTCTCAACTTACATTTCATTAGTCTTTCGTTTATTAATTCTACAGTCTGTATGTTTGGGGACAATCTCGGTCCAATAATCATTGCCACGCCGTGCATCCTCCTCCGACCCTCCTCCACTCCTTTGTACATGAGCACATATCCATCCCCCAAGTCCCTTCCCAGTTTTCCACCCATATGCCTTGTTTCTGACCTTCCCAAGATATCGATTTTCCGTTCTCTCATAATGTCCAAAATTTCATCTTCTTTCCCCATATAAGTTGCTATGTTAATTGTTCTGCATCTAATCCTGAGTGTGTCCATTTTTCGTGTCCAGTTTCGTTTCCTTGTCCGTAATCTGTTTATCAATCCTGGTTCCGAGGCTGGTTCTTGAGTTTCTCGAGCAATGAAGTTTTTACACCACCGGCTTGCTAGGCCTGTCGTGGCAACCCTCCTCTTTTATCCGGGCTTGGGACCGGCATGGGATTCCATATGTCATTTCCCATGGCAGAGTTGATTAAAAACTACTGCCTATAAATGCTTCCAAGATCAGAAGTGATGTCATAGCGTCTTCTAGAACATTCGAGAAACGCACCGCTAGTATATAAGTGATTGACAAGCCACGACATGAGTCAGTCTGTCTAGTGCGTGCGAGGTTATAGTTCTTTATTATTCAAAGGTGCGCGGTGACTATATTTCTCTTTTGAAATTTGTTTATTTGTCGTTATGGCAACCAGAGGGTGTGTAAATAGCCCAAACATTTTCTGTTATATTTATGGAAAATTTACAGTGAAAAAACAAAGGCGAGATATTACAGACTTCGTCAAGAAAGCATACTATGCGTACTTCTGGCGTGAGTCTAGAAATCACAGCAATGACTGCTATTTTTGTTCATGTAACGTGCAAGGCTACAATACTAAAAATAAAAAGGAAATTTCTTATCCAAACTTTCAGTCTGCTATAAGACCTGTTGCTCATGGACCAGGTATACCTGTACCTACTAAGCCAAATACTCTTGATATAACTTCATCTGATTCGGTGTCTGATGACGATGGAAACGATGATATTGATTGTTTTCAAACTGGAACATCTGGTGAACCCCAATTGTTTACACAAAGTGAACTTAATGATTTGGTAAGAGATTTGTGTCTCCCGAAGGATTCTTTAGAGATTTTGGGATCCAGACTTCGTGCAAAGAACTTGCTTTCTCCCGGGACGTCATTTTACTGGTACAGAAATCGAGAAAAAGAATTCATCCAATATTTTTCTCAAGAACATTTACTGGTATATTGCAACAATGTTTCGGAACTAATACTTAGGGTCTGTATCGAAGGAGTGACATTTCAAAGGAGTGACATAACAAAGGAGTGACATAAATACCGTAACGAAGGAGTGACATAACGAAGGGGTGACAAATCCCAGTAGATTTCAATAATTATTTAAGAGAGGTAAGCTAACCCACCATAAACATATAATTGACCTAACCTACCTAACCTTACCTAACCTAACTAACCTAACCTAACCTTATCAACTTATCTCCGATTTGTCACTCCTTTGTTATGTCACTCCTTTGAATTTTATCTCCGATTTGTCACTCCTTTGTTATGTCACTCCTTCGTTATGTCACTCCTTTGAATAGGACCGAATACTTAAACTAGGCGCTGCAGTCTATGACCCAAATGAGTGGAGACTTTTCATTGATTCCTCCAAAAGAAGTCTAAAAGGCGTCCTCCTTCACAACAGTAACTTGTATGCATCCGTTCCTGTGGCTCATTCGGTTCACTTGAAGTAAACGTACGAAAATCTTGAGCTGCTTTTAGCTAAGGTTAAATACAAAGAACACAGTTGGCTACTTTGTGGAGACTTAAAAGTGATTTGTATGTTGTTAGGTCAACAACCAGGTTATACAAAGTTTCCATATTTTTTGTGTGAATGGGATAGACGAGGAAGAACTCAGCACTGGATAAAAAAGAAATGGCCACGCAGAGTCAACCTGACACCTGGTTCTAAAAACATTCAACGTGAAAGTTTGGTTGACACGAAGAAAGTCTTTTTACCTCCGCTTCACATAAAATTGGGTTTGGTGAAGCAATTTGTTAAGGCCTTGGACGAAGATGGAGATTGTTTTAAGTATCTGTGTAGTAAATTCCCAACTCTTTTGGAAGCAAAATTGAAAGAAGGAATTTTCGTTGATCCGCAGATTAGAAAACTGACTTTGGATGAACACTTTGAAAGAACAATGAACAATCTTGAAAAAGAATCGTGGATTGCTTTTAAGGATGTTATCAGCAAATTTTTGGGGGACAACAAGGACCCAAATTACCAAAACATTGTGAACAACATGCTAAATAAGTTCAAAGAGTTGGGTTGTAATACGAGTTTAAAATTACATTTCTTACATTCACACTTGGATTACTTTCCTGAGAATCTCGGAGCACTCAGCGAAGAACAAGGAGAACGGTTTCACCAAGCCATCAAAGAAATGGAGAAGAGATATCAGGGAAGGTGGGACATCAGCATGATGGCTGATTACTGCTGGATGTTGAAACGGGATACTCTAGAATTATTGCATAAAAGAAAAGGAACAGCGCGTACATTCGAGACTAAAAGGCATAGATCTCGCGAGAAAACTCAGGACAAATAAAGATGAATATGTAATTGACGTTAATAGTCTTCTTTCTTTTTAAAGTTGTTTGCATTTGTAATTAGTATAACAAAGCGAAATAGGTACCTAATGTAAATTGAAATAAATAATATTTATTTATGGTGTTTTTTCCCTTCCAGTTTGCAGAAAATCCTTACGTGATAGAAAAAAATGGACATCTTATTCGAAATCAACGTAGTTGAATTATATAAGATCAGTTATTAGTAAGAAAACAACTCTTACAAAGTTCTTATTCGCAGGCCTGTGATAATAAATTGCTTTAGGTTTTCTGAAATGTGCCCGCTCTGAATAATTGGGTGCACCCCCTGCAAATATAATACTGCCACCGGGCCTGTACTAAGTGGATTGATCACTGCCTTATTAGCAATAATTTAAACTTTAAAGAAACGTATTATCAATGTTCATATTTAGCTTGATTTCCTTCTCTCAGATCATAGACCATTGAAGCTAGTAATTAACTGTACCAACTTAAATAAAACACGACATAATAACTCTTCATGCAGAAATGAACGTGTCTACTGATCTAAGGTTAATATGTAACAGAAAATAGAATATAAAGATAGGACAGAGCACCTTTTTAATAATTTAGAGTTATTGCATCTTGACTGCAGTAATTCCTGTTTAACTGATTCTCATTTTAAACTTGTTGATAGGTATTATAGTGATATAACATCCATACTAAGGGAAGTAGGAAGGCCTTGGATTAAATCGTACAGTTGTCATACTAAAATTATTCCTGGATGGAGTGATTTTATAGCTCCCCTAAAAAGGGAATCAAAGGATACTTACGATATATGGTGTCTCCTTGGTCGTCCGAGAATAGGGGCAGCTTACGTGAATATAAGTAGAAGTAGGGCTCAGTATAAAGTAGCCATAAGACGCTGCAAACAGGAGCAAGACTCTATTCGAGCTTCAAAAGCATGTGAGGCTAATTTAAATAATAATAGTAACAAATTCTGGAAATCTGTCAAGAAAGGAACGGGTGCTAAGAATATCATCCCATTAACGATTGAGGGAGTGTCTGGGGAGGGAGAAATAGCTAAGTTATGGAGAATGAAGTACTCAGACATCCTTAACAGCGTGGGAAGAGTTAATCTTAATGTAAGCTGCAATGGAACGACATTAGGAGGGGTCATTGAAAATACGGAGACTTCAGTGCCTGAAATTAAGAGTTTGATTAAAGAACTAAAGACAGGCGCCTCACCAGGAATAGATGACCTGTTGAATGAACATTTAAAGTATGCAAATGATGTAATCAGTCTTCCCATCTCATTACTGCTCTCAACCATACTTGCTCACAGTTATATTCATCAGAGTTTATGAGGGTTTATATCACACCCCTTATCAAAAAAAATATGGAAACATTTTATGCAGCGATAACTACATGGCTATTGCTGTTGCCTTCTGCTTCTCAAAATTACTTGAGAAACTTTTGCTACGCCAACTAAATTGTTGTTTATGAACGTCTCCTAATCAGTTTTGTTTTAAAAGGTTCCATTCAATTGACCTGCGTATTTATGCTTTGAAAGAAATTGTATTTAGATATACTGTCAATAATTCAACTATTTATAGTTGTTTTTTGGATATAAGAGACAGGAATGTTCGACCATATGTTTTAAATTTATTGAAATTTTGGTACGCACACCAAACTTTAACTGCTAGATGGGGCAAAATATTGCCCGAATGTTTTGGTTCCTTATGCTTAGTTAAAAAAGGTTCCTTACTCACTCCTCTGCTGTTTAATATATGTATTAATGGATTAAGTGTTTCTCTTAATGAGGCAAGAGTGGGATGCTGTATAGATGATATGAGGATAAATAACTTGGTCTTTGCCTACGATATGGTGTTAATAAGCTCTTCGGTGAAAGGTGTGGATCATATTATGAAAATCTGTGAATCATATTCACAGAACCATGACACTAATTTTAATGTTGCTAAAATTAAGGTTACGCAATTCCATCCTGAAAGCTCAAGCCAAACGGCTAATATTGTTTTCAAATTGGGAGACGAACCGAGAGAGCAGGTACAAGAATTTAAGTATTTGGCTCAAACTATCACCAGCTCCTTGAGTGACGACTCAGACATAAGGAAACAATATCATAGTTACTGTGCTAAGGCAAACATGATTATAAGAAACTTCAAATTCTGTACAAGCGAAGCTAAACACTTTTTTCATACTTTCTGCACTAATATTTACGTGCAGCAACTCTGAGTTAATTCTAAAAAAGGCTTCTGCAGAACCCTCAATTTGCTTTACCTCCCTGAGGTAACAAGCCGTGCTCAATACAGTCTAATGCGAAGAATTAAAAACTCAGACAATCCAATTGTCCAAGCTATTGATCAGTCCTGATTTATGCCTTCAAGACTGTGGGCCTCTTGGTATGAAAGTTTTTGTCTATAGCTCCACCCATTCTATTACACGTACTTTTTATTTTTATGAAGCTGTTATTACTAATTTTATTTCCCGTTTCTTTACACATATTGTTATTTCTTTATTTATTTTTTATGCAGGGAGGAGGGGCCAAGGGCGAGTGCCGGCAAAAGCGCGCCCCTCCGCATAGAAGAAGAAATGAGCCAAAATAAAGGTCTAGGGTTTTCGGGATGCCTGGACACTTTGCGTTTGAAAGATTGGAGGTCATAAACAGGGGGAAAAATGGATTGAGGAAGATTGCTCCAGAGTTGACCAGTTGAAGAGATGAAAGACTGAAAATACTCTTTGCGTTAGAGAGTTGGACAGAAAAGGAGTGAGAATGAGTCGAAAGTCTGGTGCTGGGTGCTCTCCTTAAAGGAGGTTATGCTTGCAATTAGAGAGTTCAGAACAGCAGTGTCCGTTGTAATAGCGATAGTAAAGAGAGAGTGAGGCAACATTGCGGCGAAGAGAGAGGGATTGAAGACAGTCAGTAAGAGACGGAGAATTGATGCGACGAAAAGCCTTTGATTCCACCCGATCAAGTAGAGCTGTATGGGTTGAACCAACCCATAGATGAGAAGTATACTCCATACAGGGGCGGACAACACCCCTGTCTAAAGACAGCAACTAAGCAGTGGTGAAGAAACTGCGGAGGCGGTACAGCACACCTAACCTCTTAGAAGCTGTTATGGAAAGAGAGTATATGTGATCTTTCCAGGAAAGATTACGAGAAAAGGAAACGCCAAGAATGTTAAGAGAAGAAGAAGAAGGATTGTATGTATTGTTGAAGGTAAGGGGATAGTCGTGTGGAAGAGTGTAACGAATAGACGGATGAAGGAACTGAGTTTTTGAGGCATTGAAAGCCACAAGGTTCTCTCTGCCCCAATCAGAGATGAGAGAAAGATCAGAAGTCAGGTGTATCACAGTCGTCCTACGCGAATCATGGAGTGAATGTTGAGAGGGATGCTTTGTGAAGCGGGTGGAGAAGTGGAGCGTAGAATCATCCGCATATGAATGGATAGGACAGGAAGTGCGACTTAATAAATCATTGATAAATAAAAGGAAAAGAGTGGGTGACAGGACAGAACCCTGAGGAACACCATTGTTAATAGCTTTAGGAGAAGAATAGTAATAATAATAATGATGATTGGGATTGTTTAACCTCCTTCGAAACATCTAAGGACATATAACGGAGGGGACCTACAGCTTTACGAGGGATCCGAACCACGGGTCGCTACATAATCTGGACGCGGAGGACGGTCTCCCATCCAACTACTACGCAGACCTAATATCGTTTAACTTCGCTGATCGACGGGAAGCGATGTTATGACATTGACTACGACGTAGCCCAAGAAGAATAGTGGCCGTCTACAACCGCAGCTGTAGATCGGCCAGAAAAGAAATCAGAGATGAAGACAGATAGAAGGAGAGAAACCGAAGGAGGGAAGTTTGGAAATTAGAGATATGTGGCAGACACTATTAAAAGCTTTTGATATGTCTAACGCAACAGCAAAAGTTTCACCGAAATCCCGAAAGAAGGATGACCAAGAGTCAGAATGATATGCGAGAAGATCGCCAGTCGAGCGTCCCTTGCGGAACCCATAGTCCTTTTTTGTTTTTGTTTTTTAAATTTATTGTTTAATTAGTTGTATCGTTGATTACCTTGATGGATACTGTACCTTTTTATTTTATGGGATATGTCTCCTGCTATCAAACATTATCATTGTTGTTATCATTATTGTCATTATTGTCATTATTGTCATTATTGTCAACTGTATATGTTGATATTGTCGCTACGTATTCTTTTTATTTTTATTTCCATTTTTTCTTTTTGTGGGCTTAATATATATATATATATATATATATATATATATATATATATATATATATATATATATATATATATATAGGGTGTCCCGTAAGTCTGGAACCATAGGGCAAAATGATAAAAACGGCAATAAAAACGCCGAAGAGACTTTTGGGGACTGTTTGTGAAATGAGCGAGGATGGTAGCGGCTGTGTCATCGTCGGTGGATGTTCTCGGAGGTCCACTACGTGGTTTATCTCCTATGGATCCCGTTTTCCTGAACTTTGCTACAAGTTTGACGACACAGCTGCGTGTTATCGGCGCGCGGTCCGGATGCAATCTGTTAAATTCCTCAGCGACCTCCCTCTGATTCCGATTTCCTACGAGCAGAATTACCTGGATGCGTTCTTCCTTACTCAAAGACATCATGGGCGCTTGCATAAACGAAAAAACATGAATTACTTATTTTACTCCATGGTTCCAGACTTATGGGACACCCTGTATATCGATGCCGTTCTGCGAAAGGTCGTGAAATGATATTTTACAACTTTTCAGAAATGAAGTTAGAAAATTTGGAAATTATTCGCTCTGATTTCGACACATTGCATATCAAATTTCATATATTCAATTCTAAATACAGTATACATACAGCTCTGATATTTATATCAGACTTGCGGATTGCGCTGGCGAGTATAAGTAGGTGTAAACCATTAAAATTGCTCATTAAGGAACTATTTCTTTCACTTAAAGTCTTCAGACATTCTTTAATCAATTTTAATTTACAATTGAACAAAAAAAATAAATACCAAATATTTCTAATTAAAATTTTATATCGTAACATACTTGAAAGTATTTACGTAATTGAAAGCAATCAATAAGTCACAATAAGACAAACCTAAACAATACAAATTTACGAAGAAAATATGCTTTAACCTTATGTTTTTTTCGAATTGTTTCTTAATAATAACGAAAAACGTTTAGTTATCTTGTTTTTGTTTTTGTTTTTAATTCTAGACCAAATTGATAACATTTGCGAGAAACAACGAGTATTTTTGAGGTTAATTTTCATTATCATTATTACGAGATCAAATCTTTGATTTCCGCTTTAGATTACTCACGTAGAAAACCTAAAAAAATGCTATAAGCTATGTTCTATTTATTTTATTTAATAATTATTATATTTTTGAGGTAATTTCGAAATGTGCTTTGCTAGCTGCCTCTCTCTTCTCTCTCTCTCTCTCTCTCTCTCTCTCTCTCTCTCTATTATATATATGGGATGAATTTCACACTTAAACACGTGAAATGAATGAATGATGCAAACCCACAAGGAAAAAAAAGGTAAATTTTACTTTTAAGGCCGCACAGCAACCACGTATCCTACATTAATAACATATATAGCAATCGATAGAGCAGAAAAACTATATAAACGGCTATGTAAACTTTTAAAAATCTAAAAAAAAATATATAAAAATTACAATAATTTTAGGAAATGTATAAAATTGAATGCAATTAGGACAATGCTGGCGATTGTAGTAGTTTTTGCTTAGCAAATCAATTAGTTTGGTTAGGTTAGGTTAGGTTAAGTTTATTTATATTAGTTTAGGTTAGATTAAGTTTATTGGTAAATCTTACTTTTAGGGCGGATAGTTTTTTTTTGCTCTGTCGAATGATATCGTATATGTGTTATTAATGTAGGATACGTGGTTGCTGTGTAGCCTTAAAAGAGTAAGATTAACCAAAATAAAAAATTATTCCAAAGCTTTTATATATATATATATATATATACAGGGTGTCCCATAAGTCCGGCATCATAGGAAAAATAATAAAAAAAGGCAAAACAAAAGCTTTTATTTACAGAACGTGCTCAATATGTCCACCATTGTTTTCAATACACAAATTCAGACGTGATACCCAGTCAGCAAGCACAAGGTGAATGATGTCAGGAGTAATGGTGTTACATGCCCCAATAATGCGCTGCCGCAAATGTTCAACACTCCTAATTTTCTCTGCGTATACCAGCGCTTTCAAGTAGCCCCAGAGATAAAAATCTAGTGGCGTGAGAACCGGGCTTCTAGCTGGCCATTCCACAGGCCCTCGACGTCCTATCCAATGACCAGGGAATTGTTGGTATAGGTATTCCCTTACTTGGGTGCTGTAATGTGCAGGAGCGCCGTCTTGCTGGAACCATGTTGGGAAATTTCCTTCTTCGTTCAAGACACTGGGAAATACTTCTTCCTTGAGCATACGTAGGTAGGTGCCTCCAGTGACATGTTCATCGAAAAAAGGGGGCCTATGATGCGATCCTTCCAAATGCCACACCATACTATCACCCGAGATGCCTTGTTCCTTTGAAGAGGTATACCAGTGAGGGTTGTTTTGAGACCAGTAGCGGGTGTTCTGTCGATTTACCTCACCATTTCCATAAAAAACAGCCTCGTCACTGAACAGAATGGTGGACGGGAAATTGGCATCCCGAGCATATTGTTCCGTAGCCCATTCACAAAATTCCATCCGCCGGTCGGGATCATCTTCGCTTAATTTCTGTAGGATCTGAAGTTTATATGGATGCCATTTGTGAGCCTGAAGAATGCGATGGATACTTTTCGACACTCCTGTCTCGGCGGACAATCGCCGAAGAGACTTATTGGGACTTCTATTAAAATGAGCCAGGATAGCAGTCGCTGTATCATCGTCAGTGGACCTCCTTGAAGGTCCACTGCATGGTTTATCTTCTATGGATCCTGTTTCCTTAAACTTTGCAACAAGTCTGCTCGCGGTCTGGATGCAGTCTGTTAAATTCAGCAGTGGCCTCTCTTTGACTCCGATTTCCTATGAGTAGAATTATGTGGATTCGTTCTTCCTTGCTCACAGACATCATGGCCTGTAGAAAGAGAAAAATATGAATTATGGTTTGTAGAAATAGAAAAATATGAATTTCTCCTATGATGCCGGACTTATGGGACACCCCCGATATATATATATATATATATATATATCCTATGTACACTCTTCAAAGGAATACACAATTAACATTAATGCTAGCAGTTTTTCATTGCTAATAAGTTTATTCTAAATCTACTGCACAAATTTGGGTACAAATACAAATGGTCCATTTGATGTCATCTTAAATGTAGATGCTGAATTTTCTGTCCAATAACGTGAAATGTAGTTGTATCGGGCGAATTTATTCAGTGCCGTGGTTTCGCTGGTAACACCACTTCCTTATAAGCGAAGTGAAGACACTGAAGTCAGGGGTTCGACTGCCGATGGTGTTGGTAAATAATAAGCCGGGAGTTAGCGCGATGGTACGTATTTAGTCTGGCCCGTGTTGCGTGCCAGTTTCTCTCAAACCCGACTGAATATTTTTATCAGGCTAATCGAACAAGCACGTCAGGTCACGTGTTTCTGGAAGAGATAATAAGGAATTAATAAGGGGATAATCCTCGAGTTAATACTTGAATCTCCTATTACAAAACTGTGAAAAATTTATACAGGGTTATAATAAAATTTTGAGTTAATTTATGGCTGAAAGTTTTCATAAAAAAAAAAATTATCAAGCGAAATTTTTCAGTAAATTTTTAATATTCTATTTTAATATCACTTTATATTTCGTGATCGATTTTTTAATATTTACGATACCAATACAAAACTTATCTACTGTTTAGCCTTGATAGATAACATATATATACAGGGTGTCCCATAAGTCCGTTCTCATAGAAAATTTTATTTTAAATTAAATTTACAAAAGTAATTCATTAAAATTAAAACAAATGTTCAAATTGATGTCTCGTTTTGGGACCTTTTTTTGGTGCGGGTAGAATAACGCAATGGCTAATATAGGGGCGCTTTCCTCACGAGTGTAACTCACTTTCACATTAGCCATTGGGTGTTATTCTACCTGCAACAAAAAAGAGTTCCCAAAACAAGACATCAATCTGAACATATGTTTTAGTTCTAATGCATTACTATCTGTTCTAATGCATTACTTTTGTAAATTTAATTTAAAATAAATTTTCCTATGAGACCGAACTTATCGGACACCCTGTATATATATATATATATACTCGTATGTAATGAATATATTAGTGATAAATTAGTCAATTATTACTTAAGATAAGTAACTCAAAAACTGAGCAGGAAGTGCCAAAGCGTCTCTGCGAAATTGATTGCGTAACTTTTTTTTTTTTTTTAACCTTTCCTCTCTTACCGATGCCCATCGAAGCTTTACCCGATGCGTGGGCATTACCGTGGTAATGAAGGGTATTTCGATGAGATTAAATTCCGGCTGTAATCAATTCTATTCCAAGTATTCATTATTTACCACCATTAATATTTTGCTAGAATAAAACTTCACATCTATCGCAGGATAGGTTATAAATGAGGCATCAACAATGGCTAATCCCTTTAGAAGATCCTGTTGGACGAACGAGTCCTTCAATCATCATTTATACATAGAGTCGAATAGGAAAATTCCTTCGGTAACGGAGTATCTCTCAACGTCCTTTACAACTCAATTCCTTGACCCTTTTGAACCTTTTTTTTGGCTTATCTCTATTTGCTTGTTTGAAGGAACTTCAATTTTCCAATTTATTTTTGAGAAAATTTTTCCTCTGTAACATTATACTGAATCTGTAACCATGGAAACGGGTATGTTTCTCTACAAACCTAAAATTCAAACAATTTTAGGATATTTTTTTTTTATGAGCGTAAAATTTATTAGTTAAAAATTAGCATTAAAAATTTAATTAAAAATATTTAAATTTAAATTTATTAATATTTTAAAACAAAAATTTTAATGAATATTTCAAGAATGAAAAATTTCTTTATTTTTAACTTTCATTTTCGAGTTTTTGACACCTCTCGTAAATCCCCACTCCCACCCGCCCCCCTTCAATTTAAAAACTAAAATAAATTTTTGAGAATAATTTTTTTTTTTGAAATTTTGAAGACAGACTGAAAACGTGAAATACTCTTCCGAGGGCAGACTAAAAAAAAAAAAAAAATTCGCAAAAATTTAAAAATGAGGGAGGGGAGTGGGGCAAAGAGCACTTTTCAGTCAGATAACAAAAAATTAATTCAATTTCATGAGTAAAGAAATTAAAATAAAGTTAATAAAAATAAAATTTATCGACAAATATTTCGAAAGATTCCTTCAAAATACAGGCAACTACACACACACACACACATATATATATATATATATATATATATTATATATATATAAAGAAAAGTTTACATAAGAATAAGATAATTGCCGGAATTATAATGAAGATTGAGTTCATTTTATAAAAATCTTTAATTACAACATGTTCGTTAGACCAAAAATTAATATAATAATAATAATAATAATAATAATAATAATAATAATAATAACAACAAAATAATAAAATAAAAATCTCTAACTCATGGAAGTCATGCCCATCCCCGATTACGAAACCTTGAAAACCATTAAATAATAATGTTCAATGACTGATTGACACCCTACCCCACGAACGGGGCAAGATACCGGCGTGGAAAGATTTTATGAGAAAATAATAAAGATAAAAACTTAATAGAGAAAATGGGAATATACGGAAATCAAACTAAAATAATGGAGTGACGCAAAAGTAATTTTTAATTGGTTGGTCATGATACATAATAATGGTCAGTAATATGTGACTGTAATGTAATGTGTTATATCACATAATATTAACAAACTTACGCGGCTTAAATAATGTATGTACAGGGTGACCCATAATTCCCAATTATAATTAAAGCGAAAATACAAAAAGAAATTATAAAAGCAAAAAGTTTATAATAAGTTTAGAGATATTTATTGATTAATTATTTAATATTTTTTTTTTAAAAATCTGCTCGATGGATTTTCGCTTTAATTATAACCGATTGGACTTATGGGCCACCCTGTGTATATATATACATATATATATATATATATATATATATATATATATATATATATAAGTGGTGGACCGGATATGCGCATCATTTTTAACATCCGCATCCGCACTTCTGACTGCGGATGTTATGCGGATATTACCTCTAATAAATTATGCAATTTACAATTAAATTAGCTTATAAAGTAGCTTATAAGGCCCAGTCATGCACATTTCATGTAAAGTATTAATTATTAATGAACAAACAAATATATAAACCTCAAAATCTAAATACCATTAAATCAACAAACACTGCCTGTGCCGCTGTGCGTACTGCACTGATTTTTTTTTTCACAGCAACACAGTAACTTTTCAGAATTAAATTGTTCGTATAAGATCAAGCAGTCTATCGTGTTTCGAACAAGATTATTGTAAATAAATACAAAAAATAGTAAATTCTTTAGCAAAAATAAAAATGCTAATTTTCTATAGCAAACACATTGCAAAATTTGCACAGTTTCTAAAATTAGGAATTGAAAATTGAATGAAACTTGTTTCATTGAATGTTCTGTGGCTGAAACTCTTGAGAAAGTTATTATTTTTATCATAATGAAAACATTAATATTAATTTTAATTCTTATGCATTGCCTGCCATAATAGTAATATCACGAAATTTGAAAAATTATGTCATATATTCATAATTCTATATTATATTGATAGATTAACTAAATATCCGCATCCGCATCCGCGGATATTGAAATAAAAAATCCGCATCCGCAGATGTTGAAAAACTGACATCCGGCCCAAATATATATATATATATATATATATATATATATATATATACATATATATATATATATATATATATATATATATATATATATATATATATATAATATATATATATATATATATATTAAACACAGACCGTGCATGGAACAAGGAACTCTTCTGGGAAATTACATCCACTATAGTTCGAATAAGTAATGATAAATGACAAATACTATAGTTTTTCTTTTTCATGATGGGAAGCCCAACATAGGCACGGGTTACTCGCAAAGAGGCCCCAAAATATAGTAGGCTAGGTGCAAGCTGTAAACCCTAGATCCTGTCCCAAAGCTGGATCCTATCTGCTTTGCAGATAGCTGGTGAGGGAAGCTATATTTTGGAGCCTCTTTGCGAGTAACCCGGTACCCATGTTGGGCTTTCCATCATGAAAAAGAAAAACTATAGTATTTGTCGTTTATCATTGCTTATTCGAACTGTAGTGGATGTAATTTTCCAGAAGAGTTCCTTGTTCCATGCACGGTCTGTGTTTAACATATAAGTTTCTCAGGGGACCATTCTGAGTTTGTGTATATTAAACATATAAGTATGGGATGGATTTCACAATTAAACACGTGAAATGAATTAATGATGCAAACTCACAAGGAAAAAGGTTTTCCTTGTGGATTTGCAGCATATATATGTATAGGCATTTAGTCGTGTATAAACGAACATAAAACAGATATATATATATATATATATATATATATATATATATATATATATATATATATATATGCAACAGAGAATAGAATACAAAGACAGAACAGGTCACCTTTTTAATAACTTAGAAATTTTGCGTCTTGCCTGTAATAATCCTTGCTCAAATTATTCTCACTGTAAACTCATAGATAGGTATTATAGTAAGCTAGTATCCCTGTTAAGAGAAGCAGGAAGCCCCTGATTAAATCTTACAACTATCATACTAAGATTATTCCTGGATGGAATGATTTTATTGGCCCCCCTGAAGAGGGAATCGAAAGACGCCTATGATTTGTGGTGCATTCATGGTAGACCCAGATTAGGGCCAGTATACATGAATATGTGTAGAAGAAGGGGTCGGTATAAGGCGGCCATAAGGCGATGTAAACAGGAAGAAGAGTCTATTCGAGCATCAAAAGCCTGTGAAGCTCGCATAAATAACGATAATAACAAATTTTGGAAATTTGTTAAGAATCAAACGGGTGTCAAAAGTGTCTTCCCTCCGACAATCGATGGGGTGTCGGGGGAGGATGAAATTGCAAAGCTGTGGAAAAACACTACTCTAACATCCTTAACAGTGTGAGTAGGGATAATCTTAAGTTAGATTGCAGCGAAACGCCTGTGGGAGGGACAAGGGAAAATACTTTGATATCAGTTCCTGAAGTAAAGAGGTTAATTAAAGAGTTAAAGACTGGTTCTGCGTCAGGGGTAGATGACCCATCGAATGAGCACTTAAAATATGCCAATGACGTAGTATGTCTGCATATATCATTGATCTTATGAGCCATGCTTGCTCATAGCCATATCCCTGCAGAGTTCATGAGGGTACAGTATATATTTTGCCCCTGGTCAAAAATAAGTATGGAGACATTCTGTCCAGCAATAATTACAGGCTTATTGCTGTCGCTTCCTGCTTCTCCAAACTACTAGAAAAATTCTTGTTACTCCGATTAAATGATTAGCTATGGACATCTAATCAATTTGGTTTTAAAAGGTCCCATTCAACTGACCTGTGTATCTATGTACTTAAAGAAACAATATCTAAATACATTGACAGTAATTCAACTATTTACAGCTGTTTCCTAGATATAAGTAAGGCATATGATAGGGTGAACCACAATATTTTATTTAAAAAATTAGAAGACAGGGTTCCCATGTACATATTAAATTTATTGAAATTTTGGTATTCCCACCAATCTTTTACCGTTAGGTGGGGCAATGTACTATCCGAATGCTTTGGCTCCTCTTGCTGGGTGAGACAAGGCTCCTTGCTCTCCCCTATGCTGTTTAATGTGTATATTGACGGATTAATTGCTTTACTTAATGAGGCAACAGTGGGATGTTGTATAGATAACACAAGGATAAATAACTCAGTTTATGCCGATGATATGGTGTTAATAAGTCCCTCTGTTAAAGGTCTGGATCGGCTACTAAAAGTCTGCGAAGGTTATTCGCAGAAACATGATATTCTTTTTAATGTTACAGAAACTAAGGTTATGCAATTTCATCCTAAAAGCTATAATCAGCCAGCTGACATTAGGTTTAAAATGAGAGGTGAAGTAATTGAGGAAGACAAGAGTTTAAATATTTGGGTCAAACTATCACCAGTTCCTTGAGTGATGACTCAGATATAAAAAAACAATCTCGAAGCCTTTGTGCTAAGGCGAATATGACTATAAGGAACTTCCGGTTCTGTACAAGTGAAGCTAAAGACACTCTCTTTCGTACTTTCTGCAGTAATATATACGGACAGCAACTCTGGGTAAATTATAAGAGGTTCTGGCAGAACTCTAAATTTGCTGTACAACAGGTCTTTTAGACTTTTGCATAAATTACCCCCGAGATGCTCAGCTTCGCAAATGTTTGCTACCCGCAATGTCCCAAGCTTCCCGGAGGTAACAAGACGTGCTCAATACAGTCTAATGCAAAGAATTAAAAAATCAACTAACCCGATTATCCAAGCTATCCATGAGTGCTGCCGTTTATTCTCTAAGCTATGGACTTCTTGGTACGAGAATTCTGTCTGTAGCTCCACTTAACCTCGACATTACTGTATTATTTCTAATCAATTGTTTATATTTTTATTCTTAGGATGTGAACTGTCATTGTATGTTGAAGGTAAGCTACTGGAATCAATTATAATTAGGGATCGTATAGTCGAACACTTGGAATTGCATAACTTGATTAGAAATACGTAGCACGGTTTTAGGCGAAACAAATCTTGCTTAACTAATCTTTTAGAATTTTTTCAAAGCGTGATTGAAGTTTACGATGGTCATCAGGCGGTAGATGTAGTGTATTTAAATTTTCAAAAAGCGTTTGACACCCTACCGCACAAAAGACTCACTGAAAAAACTAAGACTCATGGAATCAGGGGTGTAGTAATAAATTGGATAGAAGAGTGGTTGCGAGATAGGAAACAGAGGGTGGTTGTTGATGAAGCGGAGTCTTCTTGGGCTAATGTAGCGAGCGGCGTTCCTCAGGGTTCTGCATTGGGCCCCTTGCTTTTTCTTATATATATTAACGATTTAGATGTCGGCCTAGTCAGTACAGTTTCAAAGTTTGCGGATGACATGAAGTTGGGTGGTAGGGCAATTAATGATGAAGATAGAGGTAAGATCCAGGAAGATCTGAACAAAGTCGTTGATTAGTCAGTCACATGGCAAATGAGATTTAATGTCGATAAGTGCAAAATTTTACATATAGGTTCACGTAACGGTAATTTTGCGTATAGTATGTCAGGGGAGGAGTTAGCAAACGTAGAACAGGAAAAAGATTTGGGAGTTATCGTCACTGGTAATCTAAAAGTAGCGAAACAAAGTACAGCAGCGGTCAATAAAGCGAACAAAGTGTTAGGTTTTATAGCTCAGAATTTTGAGTACAAATCGCGCGATATTATAGTTCCTCTTTATAAATCATTAGTTAGACCCCATTTGGAGTACGCGGTCCAATTTTGGAATCCGCATATGCGAAAAGATATAGACAAAATCGAAAGAGTTCAAAGACGAGCAACTAAGATGATTCCGTCGCTTAGGTCGAAGTCGTACGAGGAAAGGCTTAAGGAGTTAAAATTGATTAAACTCGAGACTAGCAGGCTAAGGGGTGATTAAACCCAGGTTTTTAAAATTATGAATGGGTTCGATAATGCAAATAGAGATAGCTTTTTCGAAGTATCACAATATAATAAAACTAGAAATAACGGGTGTAAGTTGACAAGTAGAAGGTTCGAGACAGCAGTTTCCAAAAACTTTTTTACGCATAGAATAGTAAATAGCTGAAATAGTTTGCCGGTAGAAGTAATTAGCAGCACGTCTATAAACATGTTTAATTAAAAATCGATTAGACGCATATGTTGATAGATTGGGTATAGTTAAGGTAGTAAAATATACAACTACAACCATAGGTAGGTAGACCAGCCATGAGTGGATCCTAGGGTCTTTGTTGGTCTGAAACATTATAACATTATAACATTTTATATATATATATATATATGTGTGTGTGTGTGTGTGTGTGTGTGTGTGTGTGTGTGTGTGTGTGTGTGTGTGTTTGTTTCGTGTTTTGCTACAAAAAGAAATTTAGGGAACGAACCAAGTATATTTCCTTTGTTCCATAAATTTGCGGTTTTCCCCTCTCCAACTACAAACATCGCTAAGTGGACTTTTCTCTTGGGTTTGACACTCTATCGTCCTCCTCTAAATATTCATGAATCACTCCTTCCTCACTTAAATTCTTCATCAAATACATTATCGATAATTAAATAAATAGCTTATTTGTATGCGTCGAAGGACGTTTCTGTGAAATGAATAAGCAAAGCGAAACACCGCAGGTTCTAAGCCGATTAAGACGCGATTTTTTCCCATTGATTTCAAAGAGGAAAGAGGAAAAATGGTCTCTAAAATTTGGGAGGAAAGACTTCGCTTTTCAATTATTATTTTATTGAATTGTTTAAAGTTTATAAATATTAAATATTTTACCGTTTAAAATTTATATTATGGACGTGAGAGGCATTTCACACACACACACACACATACATATATATATATATATATATATATATATATATATCGTAAAGAACGACGCTTTGTATAGGAGAATTATCCGCGCAAGATGAGAGCGAAAGAACGAAACAAATGAAAAAAATGAGGTATGTAGAGGAATTACGACATTTGTTTGAGTGAGGCCCGTGTGTGTAATGGTTATCATATCTGACCGGCAATCGGAAGATCCCGGGTTCGATTCCAGGGTGGTTACCTCATTTTTTCATTTGTTTCGTTCTTTCGCTCTCATCTTGCGCGGATAATTCTCCTATACAAAGCGTCGTTCTTTAGTTAATTATACTGCGTGTTTGCAGTATAATATATATATATATATATATAATATATATATACATACACAGGGTGTCCCATAAGTCGGCATCATAGGAAAAATAATAAAAAAAGGCAAAACAAAAGCTTTTATTTACAGAACGTGCTCAATATGTCCATCATTGTTTTCAATACACAAATTCAGACGTGATACCCAGTCAGCAAGCACACGGTGAATGATGTCAGGAGTAATGGTGTTACATGCCCCAATAATGCGCTGCCGCAAATTTCAACACTCCTAATTTTCTTTGCGTATACCAGCGCTTTCAAGTGGCCCCAGAGATAAAAATCTAGTGGCGTGAGATCCGGGCTCTAGCTGGCCATTCCACAGGCCCGCGACGTCCTATCCAATGACCAGGGAATTGTTGGTACAGGTATTCCCTTACTTGGGTGCTGTAATGTGCAGGAGCGCCGTCTTGCTGGAACCATGTTGGGAAATTTCCTTCTTCGTTCAAGACACTGGGAAATGCTTCTTCCTTGAGCATACGTAGGTAGGTGCCTCCAGCGACATGTTCATCGAAAAGAGGGGGCCTATGATGCGATCCTTCAAATGCCACACCATACATCACCCGAGATGCACCTTGTTCCTTTGAAGAGGTATACCAGTGAGGGTTGTTTTGAGACCAGTAGCGGGTGTTCTGTCGATTTACCTCACCATTTCCATAAAAAACAACCTCGTCAATGAACAGAATGGTAGACGGGAAATTGGCATCCCGAGCATATGAATTATGGTTTGTAGAAATAGAAAAATATGAATTTCTCCTATGATGCCGGACTTATGGGACACCCTGTATATATATATATATTATTTACACAATGAATTCTGCTGTAAAGGTTAAAAGTTTTAGCGATAATGAAATAAGAAGCGAGATATTAAGTATTTAAATAAACTTGATAAGATTTACAACACAACGATCTTGAAGGTTTTTTAAATGAAAATTATAATTTATAAACTATTTGCGAATCATATATATATATATATATATATATATATTATATATATATATAATAGTGAAGTGCCCGTATAAGCAATGATAAGAATAAAGTCATCATCATATAATATAGGATTATGAAAGGTGTGACAAAACCTTTTATGGAGACTGATAAAAGCAGTTCCAAAACGCAAAGACGTGAGTTTTAAAGTCTGATTTAATAAAAAAAAAAAAAATTTACCAAGACGAGTGATCAACATTTTAAATCAAGTCTTAAAAATTTAACAAAAACAAAAAATCTAACTTTATATATATATATATATATATATAGATATATATATATATATATATATAATATTTAAAGGAACAATGAATTATTTTGATCTGACATTTTTGGTATATTAAAAAAAAAAATTATTTATTTTTTTATTTTTATTATATTTTTTTTTTTGTTTTTTGTTTTTTTTTAGTGTATATTTGAATTCGTTTAAAATGTAAAAAAGAAATAAAACTCAGTTGGTGGAATGTAAGGTAGAAAAAAAACTTCGAAATTACCTCTCTGCGAAAAGGCCAAACAATGTCGAAATGAGAGAGACAGTTTCAGCTTCGCTCAATGTATTCTTAAGACAATATTATATATGCGCAGGTCAAGAAATCAAGTGAAAAGTCTCTCCAATGTTTCCTTTTAACCTCCGTAAGTTGCCGTAAAGAAGTTGTAATGAGTATAACGAAATGTTGGCCTTTTCATGAGTTTCATTTCCTTTTCAATGGTGAAATAATGAGAAATCCGCCATACGTTACAGTTTCTTCAAAACTGTGATGAATTTTGGTGAAAATTGTTATATATTACATATAGTTATCTCTCTCTCTGACCCAGCTGTTCCAGCTGTTCATCCTTCCATACAAAATCTGGTTTGTAGATAAATGGGCACCCTAGTTAAGACGCTGAGCTGCTGATCGGGAGGTCGAGAAATCGGGGTCCTAGTTCGGATTCCACTTTAAGCTATAGGTTAGGTCTAAGGTGGGGCAACAAGTTTGATCTTCGTCCGAATGAACAATCCGGGAGGAAGCAAAACCAAGGTTACCAAGGTATCTTATTTATATATATGTTATAGGGAATCTGTGTAACTAGGGATTTCTTGAAATCCCTAAAATATTTAGTGATTTCAGGAAAGGTTAAGTAGTGATATTTTCGTTAGTTTTAACGAAAGTATCACCACTTAACCTAACCAATCGTCAAGGGCGTACAGTTGACCTAGCCGGGCATTCATTTAACCGGACATTTCAATAACTTTCCCGTAGGGTTAACGAAAATATCACGACCTAACCTTACATGAAATCCCTGAACTTTTTAGGGATTTCATGAAATTCCTAGTTAAACAGATTCCCTGTAACATATATAGGGGTTGATGATGATGTCTGTCTGTTCTTTGTTCGTTTATACACACCTAAGCAACATCAAATTTAGCATACACATAAAGGGAGAACCAGGGAAGGTTTTTGTAACACATCCGCTCCTTTCAGTTCACTCCCTTTTTGGAAACTGGGAGAGGGGAACCCCTAAACGGCTAGTGTAATCTCCATCAAATTTAGTATACATATTAAAGGAGAAGGGGGGGGGGGGCTAGTAATACACCCGCACTTTCCAGTCCCCACCCTATTTTGTTTCAAGGGTCTTTTGCTGCGCAAGGTGTAGCAGACATTCTAGTGTGTGTGTGTGTGTGTGTGTGTGTGTGTGTGTGTGTATATATATATATATATATTTTACTGCTGTTTACGTTCAAGGGTAACTACATTATATGGCCGCAAACAGTCGTCTAAAGACATCCCTTATTTTCGCCTCCACGCAAACACTGTCGTATCCACAGATGAGGTGAAAGGCCCGAATTCTGTTTGGTCTTGTTCCTGGCCTTCCCATTAAACAAATGTTCGTCCGAGCACTGCGCGTTCTTGCACCCGAAAAGCTCTCTCGCGTCACACTTGAGTGAATGTGTGTGACTGCAAAAATTCTGTTTATTTAAAATCAATTTTGTTTATTTTGTTTTCTTTCAAGGACGAGAAGACGCTGGTCTGGTTTGATTTTTATTGGACATTTTCATCGCTCAGGTAATTTCAATTATAATAAAAAAAAATATATATTGTTCTTTTTGTTCGTTAATGTTCATAAGGAAGTTAATTAGAATAACGTTTATTAACACTATAAACCTCGCGTTTAATGTTTTATGTTTTTAACTAAAACCTTATATTAGATCATTGACAGTTTCTTTTTTCAAAACGTGTTATAAACATGCAAAGAATTATGTTTTCACGCGAGATACCTGCGTCATTTTCATTCTCAGTTACGATAAGATTTTGAATATGAACATTAAAATGATAAAACGTTGATAGTATCTATCTGTTTATCTATCTATCTATCTATCTATCTATCTATCTATCTATCTACCTATCTATTTATATAATGTTAAGTTTGGTTGTAACTGTACTCTTTAGTCTTTCCCTAAACGAAACTTTATATGCATTCCCGTTTCTTGCAAGGATTTCTACCCATTCGCGGTTCCAATTTCAGTCTTGGTCCAAAAATGAAAAACTCGAAAGTGAGAATCTCAAAAGAGGTAATTCTTAAATCAATCCATTTCTATTCCTACTGTATATATGCAGTAGGGGTTCCGCTTTAAGTTAGATGTTTTCATACAAAATTCCCCTCAGGCCTGCAACTGCTCACAGCTTTTTTGTTTATATCTTTTCCCAAATCAAGGAACTCTTTTTCCAAAATGTGGAATTTATACTTCGTTATACTTCGAGCAGTCCGGGAATGGGAATGGTGCCAAGTGGAAAGTCATCAAACAGAAAATTTTAAATGTGGATCTGGAAATGGAAGGATATTTTTTTCTTGATTTCATTTTTTCGTTAAAGAATCAAAATGGAAAATGTAAGTACGCAATACGATATTCACTATTAATGGTTTAAACCAAGAGAAATAGACGCGTGACTGGTAAGGTTAAATTATAAGTTAGTGTTCAGTTAAGGGATAGACTGATCCGAAGATACGACTTCAATTGTTAAAATGAAGATTCGTTTCTCCTATCCCCTAATCATTTTCTCCCTAATAATCACCATGACAACCGGAAAAAGGTAGAGAGGTAATGTACAGTATATAAACAAAAAATATTCCTCGTTAAATCATACATAATTTATTTCATTTCATATTTCAAAGCATCGATGAGCGTGAGGACTTTTGCATCTATTTGGTGGTTTCGCTATCATCGGCCATCTTCTATGTTATTACCCGCGTGATGTTGACGCGGCAGTCA